>PVIU01026124.1:0-22557 GCA_004026605.1 Ondatra zibethicus | reverse complement strand
AATAAAACTAAACACTACTGGTCTTAAAAAGATAAAGTAGTGATAAAATGGTTCCCAAATGACTCCTAATGATAATCTGCTCTACTCATAGATAAATGCTTTATTCAGCCATCAGCAGACAAGCTTCCTTCTCTACACAGATGGGAACAAACACACAGACCCACAGCCAGGCATCGTGCAGATAGAGTCCTCGGAACACACAGCTCTAAACAAGATGTCTCCAACAAATCCTTCCCCCAGAGCTCAGGGAACCTCATGGAGAAGGAGGCTGAAGAAGTTCAAGAGCCAGAGGGGGTGAAGGACACTAGAACAAGGTCCTCTAAATCAACATGAGCAAAGCTCGTATGAACTCACAGATACTGAAACAGCAAGCACAGGGCCTACATGGGTCTGCACCAGAGTCCCTGAATATATATAATAGCTTTTCAGTTTACTATTTTTGTGGGATTCCTGAGTGTGTGAATGAGTGGGTCTCTGATTCATTCTTGTGACTTCTCTTGGGACTCTTTTCCTTCTGTTGGTTTGCCCTTTGGGTTTTTTTTCTGTTTGTTTGTTTTATCTTATTATATTTTATTTTGTCATGTTTGGTTATTATCTCTTAAAAGCCTGCTTTCTTATTTTTTGGAGGGAGGAGGAAGGGAGGAGGAAAGGGTTTATTTTGCTTACAGTTCCGTATAACAGTTCAACAAAAGCAGCGAGGATAGGAACTCACAAAGGGCAGGAACCTGGAGGCAGGAGCTGATGCAGAGGCTATGAGGGGTGCTGCTTACTGACTTGCTCCTCATGGTTTTCTCAGTCTGCTTTCTTATAGAACCCAGGACCACCAGCCCAGGGATGGTACCACCTACAATGGGCTGGACCCTCCCACATCAATCACTAATTAAGAAAATACTCTACAGGCTTGCCTACAGCCTAATCTTTTTTATTGTCCTTTTTTTTCAACATAATATTTTCCTTGATTATTTGGGAATTTCATATAATGCACCCCTATCACGCCTGCTTCCCATTCCTCCTAGGTTCAGCCTCCTACCCTTATGCCCCCCACAAATACTCCAAATCCAATTTGTGTTGCCCTTATACTCATTGGAACATGATCAAACTCCCAATGGCCAGCCCCTTAAAGATAACTGAAACCTTTTCCAACCCACCCCCACCCCACTCCCACTCCCCACCCCCACGCCCACTCCCCACCCCCACCAGTAACCATCAACTGTGGAGAGCTACACTTCAGCATCTTTATACAACTTTTAAGGACTCTCTTCAATAGCTTCCTGTCTAGACTATTTTTCTTTTTCTGGGGTGGGGGTAGGGTCTCACAGACGCCTTCAGTGTCTCTTATTCTCAATTATGAGTCTGCAGTCATTGATACCACTGCAGAAGGAGCTTCCTTCCCCATAACAGCTGGCAGCAGCATGGATCGTGGACTTCCACATAGTTCCCAGCTGAAGCATGAACCACGGACATCCCACAAAGCCTCCAGCAGCAGCACGGAACAGGGACCTCAACGCGACTAGAAGCCTGTTCTTGTCTAATGAGTGACAGAAAGGAAGTGGATCTGGATGGGAGGGAGGGACAGTACGGAGGAACTGGCAGAAGTAGAGGGAGCGGAAACTGTTATCAGTGTACAATTTGTGAGAAAAGAATCTATTTTCAATAGAATGGGAAAAATAAATCTAAAACATCCTTTGCGATGTTGTAAACGTTCTGGCATCAGGGCTCTGTCTGTCCCTCGGTCTGGGTGGCCCGTCGCTGAAACAGCCACAGGCCCATATTCCTTCTAGTTTTCATCATCTCTAAATAAAAATCATTTTAAAATGGGAAACTATGGTGGTTTTAGAATATTTAGCATGTGCATTGCTTATGATGGTGATACATTAACAACACTTGCCAAACACCATGTACATGAAGGAAGAGGGGGTTACCATATATTGACTCTTCTCCCATTGTGATCCCCCAAGTCTTGCATTGCTGCTGAAATATATTCTAAAGGATCGAACAGCATTCGATTGTACTATGGAAGGCTGCTCAGCACATGGAGGTCCTGAGTGTCCAGTAACCAGTGGGTATCCTCATTCACTCAGAATAGTTAAAGCCCACTTACATCTACTTCCTACCATTCATGACAAAGCAGCAACCTAGACCAAGGGTAGGCAAACTGCAGCCCCAGACCAGATCTGGGCCCGTGCCTGTCAAGGTTAAGTATGTTCCACTGGAACGTAGCCCTGTTCTTTCATTTCCATATTGTCTATGACTGGTTTCAGCTGCTACAGTGGCAGAGTTGAGGAGCTGGGGAAAAATGTGTCCTGCAAAACTTTAATGTTTAAAACCGAGGAAAGTCTGTGATCCCAGCCCTAAAAGAAAAATAATTAAAAATCATGATGGCAATATTAGTGAAGATGATGGCTTCTGCTTCAGTTAAACAGGCTGATTGAGTTTAAGATCTCTCCATTTCCCAGGCCCTTTATTTCCTGTCTATAGACCATGACTGCTTCTGCTTGGAAGCTGAGAACATCAGGTGGGTTAAATCTATGGAATGTCCAAGATTTGATCAATTTGACATACAAACACAGCAACTTTGTTTGATTCCACTAAACATTGGTCTCCTTCAGGGAGTTCAGTTTTGTCTCTCTAACCCCTTTGTTTTTTGTCTGTTTAATTTTATGTGTATGAGTATTTTGCCAGCATGTATATATGTGTACCATATGCATGCCTGGTGTCCAAAGAAGTCAGAAAAAGGTGTCAGATCCCCCAGAACTGGATTAACTGATGGCCATGAGCTGCCATGTAAGTGCTGGGAATGAACCTGGGTCCTGTGCAAACATGGGTGCTTTGACTAATGAGCCATTTTTCCAACCCTATCTCCAGCCCCTTTATAATTCCTCTAGTAGCTCAATTGTTACCGAGGTTACCTACACATTTCAGTTACCAAAAGCATGTTTTCTTAAAAAAAGTGAAAGCCTGGGCCACACCCAGGATCAATAGAAGTAGTTTCCCAGGAAGGAGCAAGCCCAGAATTTCATTCTTTTGGAAAGTATCTCATGAGATTCTAAGATGCAGCCAATGGGTTGGGACCCCAGCATCTCAAAAATCAAAGCAGAGTCAGGCTTGAGATCCACCTAGCTACTAAGAGGGTGCTGTATGTTATGGATCCACCATCCCTGGATAAAAGAACAGGGACAATGGAAACAAATCACTGTGGTGATCCACGTGGTCCTTAAATGCTGCCCTGCATCATGTCATTGCAGGACTGTGAACTCAAAGAGCTACGGAGTCCCCAGGCATGAGCTGGGGCTTAAGATTTTATATTTCTAGTGTGTTCCCAGGCGGTGCTGATGCTGCTGTTCCAGGATTCAAGTGGAGAGCTACTGTACTGGTCCTGTGTCTTGGGCACAGTGCCTTGCTTTTAGCAAGTCCCTCACACGTGTTGATCACACAGTAGGAGAGTCATAGCAGGCAGTAAAGTCAGCGAGAGTGTTATGTTAGAGATGTAGGCAGGGAACGAATGGTTTCTGTCCTCGTGGAATTTGTTCTCTAGAGAAAGTTGTGTCGTTTCCACAGCTCTGTGAGTACAGGGAGAAGGAAGCTTGGCTACTGGAGCTGACATGAGAGTCACCTGACGCCTAGGTCCCAAGTCTTCTGAAAACCCTTTTAGAAACGGCTTGAGCAGGATTTATCACCAGGCAAGCTGGAACCCAAGAGCAGAATGACCTCGAGAAACAGAAGGCGAGAGAAGGAAGAGGAAGCAGATTTCAAGAAAAGGAAAAAAGTAAAGCCTACCGGGACTCGGATCTGGCCTCCTCTGGCTTGTGAATGCTAATTATACACAGTCCTCCTTAGGCAGGTATAAGATTAGATGATCTCTAGCCTCTAGCCTATCTATGGACCTAACAGTTACCAGGAGGAAGGACTTGGAGGTATGGGTGAAGATTACATAGCTCCTTCCCTGCCTTCTCTTAGACTTATGGCTTCCAAGATGCTGATACACAAGTCTCCATTCCCAGTTACCTGAACCACAGAGTGCTAAGAGCCACATACCCATAATCCAGCACTCAGAATGCTGAGGCAAGTGACTCTTCAGTTCCAAGTGAGCCTGGTCTTCTTAGTGAGCTATAGGCCAGGGCTATATAGTAAGACCATGCTTCAAAAAACAAAGACTGCTAAGGTCAAAGCCACATTCAGGCTCTATCTTAGTTAAGGTTTCTATTGCTGTGAAGAGATACCATGACATGGCATCTCTTATAAAAGAAAACATTTAATTGGGGTGGCTTACAGTTCAAAGGTTTAGTCCATGGTCATCACGGTGTGACATGGTGGCGTGCAGGCAGACTTGGTGCTGGAGAGGTAGCTGAGAGTTCTTTATTTTGTGCAGACAACAGGAAGTGAACTGAGACACTGGACTTGGCTTTAGCATACTTGTACCTCAAAGCCTACCTCCACAGTGACACATTTCCTCCATCAAGGCCGTACCTACTCCAATAACGCCACACCTCCTAATAGAGCAACTCCCTGTGAGCTTATGGGAACCAATAACATTCAAACTACTACATTCCAATCCATATGCTTGTCACAATATCATAATGAAAAAAATGCATTTAGTCCAACTACAAAAGTCCACATAGTCTATCACAATCTCAACAATGTTTAAAAGTCCAAAGTTGAAAGTCTTTTCTGAGATTCATACAATCTCTTAACTATAATCCTGTATAAAATCAAAATTAAAAAACATATCACATACTTCCAACATACAATGGTACAGGATATACATTACTGGTGTTGGAAGTCCTTCTGTATATGTGTTGCTTTAATTGGTTAATGAATAAAGCTGTTTTGGCCAATGGTTTAACAGAGTAAAGCCAGGCTGGATAAGATATATAGAGAGAGTAGGCAGAGTCAAAGAGATACCACGTAGCCACCGCAGGAAACAGATGCACCAGAACCTTGCCAGTAAACCATGAGTCTTGCAGTAAAATATAAAATAATAGAAATGGGTTAATTTAAGATGCAAGAGTTAGCTAGAAATACACTTAAGCTATTGACCAAAAAGTATTGCAAAAAGTGATTATTTCAGGTCTGGGTGGCCAGGAACGAATGATCAGCCTCCACTTATGCATTACCATTCCAAAATGTAGGAAAGGGAGCACAGTTAGGAAGTACTAGCCCAAAGCAAGACCAAAAAATCAGCTGGGCAAACTCCAAACTCTGTATCTCCTCATCTGATGTCAAAACACTCTTCAGATCTTTAATTCCGGCAAAGATGAACACATCTTTGTTGACTGCAACACACTTCTTTCTCTTGGGCTGGTTCCACCCCCTGTTAGCAGCTTTCTGCAGCAGGTAGCCCATGACATCTCTAAGATCTTGGGGTCTCCAAGCTAATCCAGGCTTCTCCTTCACAGCTTCACAAAATGGCTTCTCTAGGCCTCCATTCAGTGACACCTCTGATACATGTATGACTTCATTGGTTTTCCTTACTTGCAGAGGAATATTCCACAACTCCTTTCATCTATCTTTGACTCTAAAGCCAGAACCATGTGGCCAAAATTGCCAAGTTCTGCTTGCTGGGATTGGAACATTCCCCCCCTTAGTCAATTGCATCTTCACCAACTTTCTGTTTTTGAATGGTTTCCTTCACTGCCTAAGGTCAGCTGTCCTAGAACTTACTCTGTAGACCAAGTTGGCCTCAAATTCAAAGATTTGCCAGTCTCTGCCTTCCAAGTGCTGGGATTAAAGGCATGCACCACCACATCTGACTCTAAGCTTTTCTTTAAATCCTCTTCACAAGTTGGAAACTTGGGTGGGTGGGATCCTGCCCTGAGGTCACCATGACCTTTATTCCATTTCTTAATCTGTTCATCTCTTTGAAAACAGGATTTAGCTCCATTCCACTTCCTGGTACTCCTTTTCTCCTCAAACTTTACATTTTGTATTTTTCCTTGTTCAGTTTTCTTCTTTTCATTATAAATCTTTATTAGAGTTATCACTAATAACAACATGACAGAGTCTATACCGGGCTGTTTTGAGATTTCCTCTGCCAATAGAATTAATCATAAACTCTTTACTTTAGCTTCTAGAAGACTCTTTGAACAAGACAAAAGCAGTTACATTTTTTACTAACTTATCTTAAGACTGGTGTAAAGGCCACATACTAACATTCTTCCCTAAAACCTCTTGGTCCAGGTACCCACAGTTCAAATCACATTCAACACCACTGTCTTCCATGCTCCTACTAGTATATGCCCCATTAAGCAGCACTTAAAGTGTTCAACTGCTTTTCTAATCCACAGTCCCAAGGTCCATATTTCTTCAAAAAAAGAAAAAAGTGATGGTCAGGCCTATCACAGCAATACCTCAGTCCCTGGTACCAACTTCAGTCTTTCTTAGGATTTCTATTGCTGTGGAGAGACACCATGGCCATGGCAACTTCTGTAATGGAAAACATTTAATTGGGTAGCTTACAGTTTCAGAGGATTAGTCCATTATCATCATGGTAGGACAATGCAGTGTGCAGGCAGACATGGTGCTGGAAATGTCGTTGAGAGTTCTACATCTTGTGCAGGCAACAGGAAGTGAACTGAGACACTGGGCATGGCTTGAGCATATGAGACCTCAAACCCCATCTCCACAATGACAACTTCTTCCCATAAGACCATACGCAGTCCAACAAATCAAACTTCCTAATTAGCTCCACTCCTTAAGAGCTTATGGGGGCCAATCACATTTAAACTACCACAGACCCACATGCCCTCCACTGATAGGCATTTTTGTAAAGATGCAAAGGGAAGTGTGTAAGAAACAGACAAGGCTCCAACAGCAATCCCCAGGTGTTGTAAGAGCTTAGGTTGTCTTAGGTATTGTGACCCTTCCATTGATCAGATAACTACCAAACATTCTTCTAGTCCCAGGGCTCAATCATAGTTCCTTTCCAGCCACTCCAGCTCTATGGCCTTTCCCACAAAGAACTCTCTGTCCAAGGTCTCAGCTGCCATTTTACTATGGTTATTATCTTGACAGTAATTAGAATGCCATGACTATTTTTCCTGGGTGTGACGTTTCAATTTTTTTTCTCACAAACTGTTACAGAGGTACTAACAAGTAGGCCAAGACTCAAGTAATTTTATCCATAAGAAAATACATGATAAATACACAGTGTCAGCAATAGACATTTCATTCTTACACTAACCATCCTTCAAGACACTTTCTGGCGTAGTCTTTTCCTTCCACCCATCTAGTCAGCAGTTCCCTTTGGGGATCACATATCAGATATCTCTCATATCCGTTATTTATGCTGCAATTCACAACAGTAGCAAAATTATAGTTATGAAGTAGCAACAAAATAATTTTATCATTGGGGGATCACCACAACATGAGGAACTAACTGTATTAAGGGTCATAGCATTAGGAAGGTTGAGAGCCACTGTTCTAAGTCCTCTTCTGAGTGCTAACAACTTTCACCTCCACCTATCTTCAGGTAGGAAGAGAGTCCGTGGGCTACAGCTCTTGGAGTTCCACTGACAGCCGAAAGTGAGAGCACAGGAACCTATTTCATTCACTGCACAATCAGTATCCACTAGAATTTGTGGGATTCTTAAGCCATACATCTCAAATACATTTATAATGCTTGTTATGGATTCCCATTTCATGGATAGACTGAAGCACAAAGTTACAGGTGCTTGAGACCTATTACAGTTTTCAAACAGTAATGTAACATTCCCATGGTCCTAATTCCAAACCTCTATAGCCAGCCACTCCTCCTCCATTTCCCTGGACTGCACTGCCTGCCTTTTCTATCTCTATGTGTTTCTTAGTCTTCAGTGCTCAGTGTATTTCACCTTTTATCCTGGATATCTACCCTACTGGGAAAGCCACAGGGCTGATTTCTGTCATCCTACATCCCGTAAGTCCTTGATCTCCGTCCTTGATTATATTTGATTTTATCACAGTGAGAAGGAAGTCCCAGAAGTCTTTTTCTCTTCTTAATAAAAGGGGGGAGCTCAAGCGATGACTCAGAGTTAGAACATCAATATAGGAACTTTTTCTAGGCCAGCAGTCAGGAGTTGCACTCTTGCCAATCCTTACTAAGAGCAGCTAGGCAATGCCTCCATTCATCCTCCTAAGTCATCTTGAAACTGAGGGTAGTCAATGCTTTTATTGACATCCTTCCTTTGAAGGTGACTTTTCAGAGAGTCAGTGGTTTTGTCTGCAGACCCTAGTGATGGGGCAAAGAGGCCTAACTTTGCACCCAGAGCAACGTTCTTAACCTGCATTTGTCTCTGGTTAATGAATGATCTGACCACAGATGGATACAAGACAGGTTGATGAATGGATATGGAGACAGATATTTGAGGTGGCAGAGCAATTACAGACCACTGTTAATTGCAGACTCCAGACAAGAAGTGTCATCGTGTCTGCTTTGATTCTCATTTTTTTTCCTGAATCTTAAAATTCCTCAAAATGTAGGGCTTGGATGTAGTGATGCACACCTTTGATCCTAGCACTCAAGAGGCAGAGACGGGTAGATCACCAGGACTACACAGAGAAAGTCTGCCTTGAAGAAAGAAAAAGAAATAACAAAACAAAAACAACCCTCAAAGTGTGCAAAGGAAATCCAAATATATCAGCTGTAAAAAGTTAGCAGTAGATTAAAACATATGGAAGTTGAGCATACAGGTGACTACAAGATAATTTTTTAAAAAATTAAGTGGCTTTTTATGATTTTGCCTTTCAATGTTTTCCAGATTAAAGATAGATGTTATACAAGAAATGAACAGCATTTTGAAGGCCTTTGATAAAGCATACTATCAAATTCCATTATCAATTGCCATTTATTAAGATTTGTAAAAAGCATGGCTTTCAATGTTGGATGACCAAAAATCTGAAGGGTTAGATACTGACAGACTCATTGAAATTCCCTCAGATCCTAAGGCCCTGAAATTCATCATGCAATTTGATGCTAGTTGTTTGGTTTTTGTTTTATCCTTAGATATGTTCCTATGATCATCCAACCTTAAAACCCATGCTTTTACCAAACTCAATAAGTCAGTGGTTTTGAATTTGATGGAAACTATAATTTTCCTATCACAGTAAGATAATTTGCATGCTACCAAAACACATGGATTATGGTACACTTGCAAAGTTCCTGTGAGGATATTGTCTCAAGTTACTATTTAATGTCACCAGAAGTGGAGTCGGATTTACCTTTTAATCTCCTGTTTAAGAGGAATAGAGAGCTACAGCAACAACAGAGTCTTCCGAAATTGGGCATCTGTGGTGGTTTGAATAAAAATGGCCCCTACAGGTCCATAGGGTATGGTCTTGTTGGAATAGGTGTGTCTGTCACTAGGGGCAGAGGTCTCAGAAGCTCAAGCCTGGCCAGGGTGTCACTGTCATTTCCTACTGTCATGGATCCAGGTGTAGAACCCTCAGCTACCTTTTTAGCACCATGTCTGCCTGAGCCACCATGCTTCCTGCCAAGACGATAATGAACTAAACCTCTGAAACTGTAAGCCAACTCCATTTAAATGTTTTCCTTTATAAGAGTTACTGTGGGTCAAGCCAGACAGTAGTGGAACACGCCTTTAATTCCAGCACTTGGGAGGCAGAGGCAGGCAGATCTCTGTGAGTTCAAGGCTAGCCTGGTCTACAAGAACTGGTTCCAAGACAGGCTCCAAAGCTACAGAGACAACTTGTCTTGAAAAAACAAAAACAAACAAACATGTGGTCATGGTGTCTCTTCACAGCAACAAAACCCTAAATAAGACAGCATCTTTATTTATTTTATTTTTTTCGGAGACAGAGCCCTGGATGACCTTGAACCTGTGGCTGCCCTCAGCCTCAGCCTCCTGAGTATGTTTGATTACAGATGTGAGCTACCAGTGTCAATTCAGTTTGTCACAACAACAGCCAAAAGTAGTCTCTTCTGAGTCCATAGCCCTTCTGACCTTAGCTGGGTTCCTTCAGCTATCCATCTCTTGCCCAGTTTCTGAATGTGGTTGTGGACTTGGTGAGAGTTAGCAGAGCTACAGTCTGGAGTCTACTGATGGAGCTCAGAGCACTTCAGCATCCCAAGATCAGCTGAGTATCATAGAGGG
The DNA here is from genome assembly GCA_004026605.1 of Ondatra zibethicus. Taxonomy (NCBI): domain Eukaryota; kingdom Metazoa; phylum Chordata; class Mammalia; order Rodentia; family Cricetidae; genus Ondatra; species Ondatra zibethicus. The sequence continues at coordinate 12,469 of PVIU01026124.1, read as the reverse complement.
GCCCTGGATTTCTACCTCCTAATGGTAAGCGTTGGACTCTTGTTGCAGAGGAACCAGAATGGCAGTGGCCTACTCTGAACTCTCTTAATTCAATCACCTCCTCGGCAATTCACCTTTAAAAATATCAGTAAAGGAGCTGGCTTGACTGATATGGGCCGTTAGTTCTAGAGGAAGTGTTTGAGTTTAACATGCATCCATCGCTATGAGAAAGATGTGATTGGCAGAAAGACACTGACAAATAGAGCTATCAAATTTAATGTCTCCTTCCCTTCCGTCTTTCCTTTAGATGTATATAGATGCTTGCATTTATAAAGATACAATAATCTCCCTTCTTATCTTTCACTTTCTGAGGCTTAAGGTTAAGGTTACTTGAAGTCAACCACAGGCCAAAAATATTAAAAGGAAAATTCTAGGGATAAACAAATCATTCATTTTAAATAGCTTTTAATGCAGTATATTGTAACAATTACTATATGCTATTGTTGTTGATATCACTGTATCTAACTTATAACTTAAACTTTACATAGGTTTGTAGGTACTACAAAAATATATATATTATAGATAGGACTTGCTTCTGTGTGAGCACCCATTGTGGGTCTCAGAATATATCCCTTATGGATAAGTAAAGGCTAAAGTTATGAAAAGCACAGGTTTCCTGTTATCCATATAGTGAAAGATAATACATTCAGGTGGAGATCAAGCTTCCTTAGAACCTCAAAGTTACCCAGAGGACCATGTGGTTGTTACTACCTACTTCTCCTGTGTTAGTTAGGATGAAGGCCACCAAGCATGAGAGCCTGGACTCGTCCAGCCCTGCTTTCCTGCCTGCTCACTGCAGTGAGTGCTACCGGATCCCACTTTCTCCTGAGCATCTGTGTCCACAGAAGGGAGCTCTTCCCATCATGAGCCCACAATCCCATGGGCTCCTTGATTTTAGAGGAAAGCACACAATGTGTAGATAAGCACCAGGTCAGGACGAATGAGAAAAAGTGTGAATCACGTGTGTGAGACACTGCCACCATGGCCTACCAGTGTTCATCCACCCTGTCCTACAAGTGGTACTCTGTGCAGGGCGGGGACAGACCACTAAGCGACATATGGTGTCAAGTAGACAGGCACCCTGCAGCTGGCTTGAGACAAATGGTACTTTTCCCTCTGAACACGTGAAAGACTGGCATATATAAAATCAGGTGGGTGGAGCATAGACCGTGGTTCTATGGTCCTTTTAATGCTGCAAGGAGTTCTTTCCTAAACAAGGGGATGCAATGATCAGCCTGGTGTTGCTTATATGACAGGGTGCCCAAGGATATCAACTCTTCCTTATCTGCCCACATTCCCACGAACTTTCTGTTCTTAGACATTTCCACAATTTTATGTTATGTTCTCATCTTGGGAGCGTGTTTTCAAAACTTTATTTATCTGATATGCTTTTTGGCAACTGTTTATTTGGAGGGGCATGAGATTTTTTTTAAATTAATATTTTTTGAGGTTAGCTCTTCTCGCCAGGAGTAACGAGCCACCCAAAAGCATCAGCATGCTTGCATTGTGAACACAGCCTGGACAGAAACAAAAAAGAATGGGATTGTGAAGCCCCGAGATTGTGTGCAAAGTTGTGTGTCACTGTGTGATACATTTCACTGTGTGACAACATGCCTGAGAGAATCCCAAAGGAGGACAAAGTTCATCTTGGTGTTTGCTTTCAGAGGATTCAATACAAAGTTGGCTGGCTCTGTTGCTTTGGGCCTAGTCCAAGCAGAATATTTTTGTGGCAGGAGTGTATGGCAGAGGCTGCTCATCTTGTAGCGGCCAGGAACCGTAGTGTGAGACAAACAGCCGAGAACAACTGGAAGAAGTCAGGGACAAGGTATAACTTCCCAGGACGCGCCCTCGTGGTCTGCTTCCTGTAACTAGCACACCCACCCATCCCCCACCCACTCCCGCCACCACCGTGGTGCCCTTCTACTAACTTTCTAACATTCACATCATCGTCATCTCCCAATAGTCCAGTCAAATTATGAACCCATCAGTACACTGGTCCATCGATGAGGCTACAGCTCTCAGGAGCCAAACAAAACAACTAGTAACCAAGCCTTGAACACTTAAGTCTTGAGGGGCACTCTATATCCAAACCATAATGCCTCCTGTGGGTTTGTGTTTTGTTCTGTTTTCTCATGAGATGGTCTTCAGTAGTTGGGAGCTTTAGTCTTAACTGTATTAGGATTTTCTTGGGTGCGACCGACAGGAATCTATTGTAACTACATCTTCTAAAGAGTAAGAGAGTAGACAGCCTCAAGGACACCTGGGGGTAGAGCCTGCAGTACCACCACTCTTTGTGCTTCAGTCTGTCCACCCTAGGATTCCAAACCAGCGGCAGCTGCAGACACCCAGCCTGATAAGACTCTGTCTTGTAGCTCCAGGCAACCACCTCAGTGGGCCAGGCTCAGCCGGTGTTGGTTTGGGTCACGTTCCCTCGAAGCCAAAGCCTGCGATGAGGCTGTGTGTGCAGAAGAGATGGAAAGGTCAGGAAGAAGGAAATGAATGGAGGGGTAGGGAGGGGGTGATAAGGTGGGACTTCAGGTAAAATCCTGACCTTGGCCTGATTCTGTCAGGGAGCTCTACTGTGTAAATAGTGTGCTGAATTTCTCCAGACACAGGACATCTTTGCTGGGCTTTTGAACTCCTAGATCAACCATTGGCTAAGGACCACACTGAGAAGCGAAGGTAACTGGTGCTTCTGACTCTTGACACTTGGTTTCAGGTAATGCATGAAGGGAACTGTCTCAAGTAGCCTAAGACAGCCCCATGAAAGTCACAGATGTGAATTCTCGGAGGCAGGCACGGTGCTCCGAGGCCGAAGGCACAGGTATACAGACACAGTACCCATAGAGGATTAAAGAACCAAGAATGTCACTAACATGATTTGCGGGATCAAACACTCTGATCAGTATCCACGAAATCTAGAATGCAGCATATCCCTGGTTGGTTGCTCTTGACCAAAGTGATGAAATTGCTTGTGTCAATGATGGCAATTACTACCAACTAGATCAGCGATAGGGAGGGAGAGAAGTTCCTCCAAAGGAATGTGATGGACAGCTGACCTATAATCGCATATGTAAACTGTTCCCCAAAGAGCCGTGAAGCATGTTCAAAGCATGATTCAGCACACAGCATGGATGTCATCTGAGAAGCCTGGTGTTGAGGGCTAACACTGGGATTCAGCACTAGGAAGGACCCAATTCTTCTTTATGATACTTGTGCTTTTAAACGTTGACTCATAGAGATGTTATTTATAGAAAGTATTTGAAATGGAAAGCAACTCTGGAGAATTTTAGAAAGTGTTGCTAAAATATATTTGAACACCAAGCAACGTTTGAGCACGGAAGAACTTATCTGATATGCTATTCTGTTTATCAGGAGCTGGATGTCAGAAAAGAGAATGCACCAGCGTATTTTTGTTGAAATGTCTTGATCCCTCATGCTTACGGTCAAAAGAGGGGCCTGTGTCTTTCTGATTGTTTTTTCAAAGTTAAGTTGAAAGAAATGGCAATGGCAAGCATTATTATTACTCCACAGTTGATTCCAAAATAAGGCATGCTTCTGAACAAAAGATGGCAGACATTTCTTCTTCAGCTCACTCAAAAGCTATGTGCGGCGTCAGCAGCAGTCCAGGCATCACTGAGAACTGGAGTGGAGTTCCTACACCAGTCATAGGAGAGATACTTGGGTTCAGTGATGCAGACTGTGTGCACGGGCACAGAATCATAAAAGTTTGCTGCCTGTGAATGACAGGTGCAGCCAGGCCACCACTATCTGTTTCCTGAGTTGTTCTTGGATTCTGATTGCCCTGACACTTACCCTACGTTAGAGCGTAACACATTCCCCTTGGATCTGAATCTCGACATTTCCCTCAGATGTGGATCGAGTCTGGGCAATAATTTGGGTCTGCCTTTAAGTTCAGGCTTCAGGCTGTTCTGAGCAAAAAATCATTAGTCCAGCTTGACTCAGAGTATCTGGTGCTAATCGTTTGTCACCTGTCCCAGGCAGCTCAGGAGTCACTCAAATGAAGCCGGCCAGTGGTGGCACGTGCCTTTAATCCCAGCACTCTGGAGGCAGAAGCAGGTGGCTCTCTATGAGTTAGAGGCCAGCCTGGTCTACAAGAGCTAGTATGAAAGCAATGTCATCAAATCCTGATGTGATGCTTTCAAATCTGACGATATGCTTTCAAATTTTACTTAGAAGAAGGAAGAGGCGAAGATATCAAAGAATATTCTAGAAAAGAACCAAAAGGAAAGCTAGCACTGCCCTGTATTTTAACACATTCCAAAGCAGCAATACATGATAAATACATATGGAGCACTGTATTGGAACAGGTAATAGTGTTAACTGTCGGCATCACAGAACCACCCCTGTGAGTGGTAGCATTTCCTGCATGGGGTGCTGGGCTGTGTAAGTGTCATGTGAGATGAGCAGCAGCCAACATGCATCCACTGGTCTCTGCTTCTGGACTGTGGATGCAGTGCAGTCAGCTGCTCCAAGTCACCTAACATCCCCTCCGTGATAGACCCTTGAACTGGGAGCCAAACCCTTTCTCCTGTAGGTTGTTCTCGTCAGAGAATTTTTTTTATCACAGCAATAGGAAAAGAACTTAAGACAGGAGGGTTTCAAGGTTTTAAGAATTTAGTATATTTTAGAAGAGGTGATGTGGCATTCGCCTCTGTACGTTATGAATATGTTTTATTACCATTGACTTGGCCTATGGCAGAGCAGAATAGAGCTAGGCAGGAAAACTAAACTGAATGCAGGGTGAAAGAAGGCAGAGTCAGGGAGATGTCATGTAGCAACTGAAGGAGAAAGATGGTGGAACCTTACTGGTAGGCCACAGCCTCATGATGATACATAGATTAAAGAAATGGATTAATTTAAGATGTAAGAGCTAGCTAGGAATACATCTAAACCATTGGTCAAACAGTGTTTTAATGAATATAGTTTTTGTGTGATTATTCAAGTCTGGGCATCCGGGAAATTAAAACCCCAGTCTTCACTCGTAAATGGCACCCTCCATCTGGGGCAGGGATCCACATAAGACCCCAAAAAAAGCTTAAGAAAAAAAAGAGGGCTTCTAGATTCACAAAAACAGGAGCCAACTGCAGCTTCTTGGTTGCCACATATTGTTTCTTTCAGATAGGTTCTGTTTGCTGGTCTCAAGCAGAGATGCGGCTTCTTTAAGAGATGACTTCCTGGTTCACGATGGTGGCAAGAATGGCTCTGGCTCTTTTGAGAGGTCTGGCTATGGAGCACTTAAGTGGAGTTTGTGAGCAAATGCTACAAATTGCTTAATGGCAACATAGACCCTGGAGCTGGGGCAGTGAACATGGCTCGCAGAGGCAGTGAATGTACCTCCGCCATATTGAAAGGCCAAGAGAGGGGAGGCAGCATCCAGCGCTGCTGCGACCACACTGATTACCATTTTAAAATGCTCCTTATCAGAAAAGGATTTCAGATACACAATAGACAGATTCAGACATAAAAGACCTCTAAACAAGTCACAGTGTTTTAAAAATGTACGTAGGCTTGGGAGAGAGAGGAAAAAGAGTATAGACAGTTATTTTAAAAAAAGGTAAATAGTTTTGAAAAATAAAACAAAGTCTTTAAAGAGATAGTAAAAGTAATAGAAAAGACTATAGACAGTCATAGATTAAAGGAACAAAGATAATAAATATTAAAAAGTAATGGAGAAAAAAAGCCACATAAAGATAGAAAATACATAGAGAGTCTAGATTGTGTTTTCTTTAAATTTTTTGACTGTTAATGAGTTAACAGCAGAGAGACATTTGATTATGGGGACTGCTAAGCTAAAACAACATATATACTTTAAAGGTATGTTGACTTCAAAATTTGAGTCTAAGCATATGTTACTTTGGAAAAGAGGTTCTGCTTTTGTTTTCACAGAAGATGAGAACCTATGGATTCCTTTCAGACTATTGTGGTTTGATGGAGCAAGACCCCCGAAAGGTCTCCATGAACCCTAAAAATACTTTGCCCCACAAACAGCAGAAAGTAGTTTGGAGAAAACAGCAACCAATTCCCAAAATGATTGTTTATAAATTTTTGTTTTCATTTAAAGGGGAATATGATTTAAAGATTAATACTTTGCATTGATATGGATCTTGATCTATTGATACAGATTTGAAGTCGATTTTGTTTTACTCTATATATGTATTTCTGCTCTTGTTCATGATATTATTTTTGTAGCTCATTTAAAAATGTAATGTATATACAGACATATATTTCAGTTAGATAGGTAATCTTCAACACTTCAAAGACCTACAGAATATGGCATTTGAAAGGTTTATAAGAACTTAGACTTTTCTCGACAGTGAGATTTGTCTGCTTCTGGCATCACCAGATACTTCAGAGATGTTTATGGGCATTGAAGAAACTCATTATAGAATTTGCCTTCAATGTGACAATGCTAGCCATTTGAGCAAGAAACTGCTCTTGCCTGGACTGCTTGATGGTATGTTGTATGAACTGGATATACAAGATCCATAGGAAAATGACTGTTGAATTTGTCAAAAGAAGGTGAGAGAGTCCTTCGGGGTTCCTGCTTCATGAAAGAGTCTGCCAGACATCCTATAGGACACAGAAGAAAGTGACTGACAAACTGCCAATATAGGCAAAACAGTCTTTAAATTTCCTGCTTCATGGAAAAGTCTGTCAGATACTATGCCTGTAGGTTGAAGATGGATGCCCCAAAATTACAGAAGAACTTTGGGTAACTGTCCAGGCAGCAAGATGTCTCTGTCAGTTCTAGAGTTTTGGAAATTTCACTTCCTGTTTACTTAGGTAATATTATATCTCTCTGGGGTCTCTGATGGATTTGAAGACAGTTATAGTTTTCCTTAGTTATGATTCTTGCTTGATACCTGTTTTGTTATATGTAATTTTACTATGTTAAAGTTAAAGCCTTCCTTTTTATTTAGGCAGAAAAAGGGAGATGATGTGGGATTCCCCTCTGTATGCTGCGATTATGTTTTATTACCATTTGTTAGTAAAGAAGCTGCTTTGGTATATGGCAGGGCAGAATAAAGCTAGGCAGAAAAGCTAAACTGAATGCAGGGAGAAAGAAGCCAGAGTTAGGGAGATGCCACGTAGCTGCTGAAGGAGAAAGACACCAGAACCTTACTGGTAGGCCACAGCCTCATGACGATACATAGATTAATAGAAATGGGTTAATTTAAGATGTAAGAGCTAGCTAGGGATACATGTAAGCCATTGACCAAACAGTGTAGTAATTAATATAGTTTTTGTGTGATTATTTGCTTCTGGGTGGCCAGGAAACGAAAGCCTGGTTTCTGCTTACAAAGAGGCTTCATAAAATAACCAGGAAAAAAAGGATAGTGGTTAGTAATGACATGTAGGAACAGAGAATCTACAGTGTATCCCACCATAATAGAGCAAAAAGCAAAATAACGTTTTTTTAGAAAAGTAGTTGCATATTTATCAAATATCTAAATACTAGTTTGCTGTTAATGTTTTCATTTTAGAAAACTAAACCACAATACTGGAAGTCAGTATATTTGCTAGAATAGCCTCAAAAACATTTTCATCTTTTAAAAATTTCTTGTTTAACTCAAGTAGAAAATCATACAAAAAGTTATGAAATCTAAAATCTAGACAATAAACTCTTTTCTAGTCACAAAATATTCATACAAATTGAAAAGCAAAGCAAAGACCTAGTGGATAGGTACTTTATATAATAATAAATATAATTAGTAAATAAAAGATTTTATGATATGAACCACACTAAAAGTATGTTCATATGAATGACAAAGAGAACTGTTCAGCAATTCACATGTGAGAGGAGGCATGTAGGACTTGGAGCATGATTCATCTACTGTATTTGTATGTGTGTGATGGGGTAGAGGACAGCACTCATCAGGGTTCTCTGTAGCCCAGGCTAACCTAGAATCTAGATGAGAATGACTCCTGATCCTCCTGCCTCTACCCCCCTAAGAACACCACCAAGCCTGACTGCTACAAATGTTTGGGGAAATTACTTTCATCACTATAAGTAAAAAAACAATAAAACATTGCATTTACCTTGATACCAGTGTCCTACTTCAGGTGTCCAGGAGAAAAGCAGGCAAAATAAAGAAGAAATATTAGAATTTTATATGGAAAGAAACAAAGAAAGGAACAGGGTAGGAAGTTAAAGTAAGGAGACAAGTAATGCTCCTGGTTCAACAGCAGCACAGGAATGAAATATTGGCCAGTGCAGTCATTTGAGGTCCTTGGGAGCCCCCCCAAAACAAGGAACAGGCCTCCACTGAAATTGGGAAAGAAAGCAGGCTACATCCTTGCACATAACAAATACAAACACGGGAAACGTAAAAGAAATAAACTGCTCTGCTTATTACATATTTATTTCGTGATGTATGCAACCACAGCCACTGTCTACACCAGGAGACGTATACTTGGTAAGTGAGTGCTGTATTTCCATGTGGGCTGTGAAAAGGCACCTGATGAATTCTGAAGACACTGATGTGTGTGTGTGTGTGTGTGTGTGTGTGTGTGTGTGTGTGTGTGTGTGTGTGTGTGTGTGTGTGTGTGGTGAGTCAGATTGGCTCTTTGTTATGCTAATCATCTCCATCAAGTAGTAACCTGTTGCCGGTCAAGTCTACAGGTTGCTACACTGTCTTTCATCTAGCAACAATGTGCTTCACCCTCATTAAAGAGATACTTTTTCTAAGAAAATAGGGGGATTTGACTTTAGGAAGAGCTTTGTTCCCTCTCTCCCCAATCCACTTTGTCTGTGGAGGTGCTGGGACTGGTCAGAGGGAGGGAGCGGAAAGACTAAGCCCCCTGCTGTATGGAGTTCACTGCTGACATGAGAGGGCATACTTCCCTATTTTCGTGATTAATAACTGCACGGTGGGATTTTCCCATTGTTCTGCTGTCATTTCTGAGCTCTGCATTGCTCTCGCCCTGGCAGCTGAGATTTTCCTCTGACAGCCCCCCAGTGTCACTGCTCTGGCTTGGGACCCATCAGTGAGCAGCAGGGTTGGAAGCTGACAGCTCGCCAGGGAAGAGCTGTCAGTGGGAGGGGCTGTACCTGCTCTCACCTCCTGGCCTGCGAAGAGCAGTGAGGGCCTGTTTCCTTTCAGGATCTTAGCCCGGGCCAACAACGCACGAAAAGGGGTTCTACTTCCTGCTAAATAAAATATCTTTGTGATGGGTTATTAAAACCTCCAAAGTGAATACAAGGATTGAACTTTTCTTCTTTTAAAAAAGAGCCCGTAGGGAGAGTTGATAAACATTTAACTTTCTTTTAAAACATTTATTTATTTATTTATTTATTTATTTATGTTGCTTGTTTATTTATTAAGGTGGGGGACAGGCTTTGCTCTCTCTACTTCATGCTTGCCGTTAAGGATCGCTCAGCTTCCTGTTTCTGCCGTCAAGCTTGCCACGTGCTGCCATGCCTCCCACCCACGACGGACTCTTAGGCCTGTAGAGCCATGAACCCAAATATACATCCTCCCTTATGCTGCCTTGCTTGATGAGTCCCAGCGAAAGAGAAGCAACTGATCTGCTCTGTCACACAGTCAATAGGATTTTGTTCTTAGTCATGGGTTTACTGTCTGCCCAGGGTGCTGGTGAATAGCTGTAGGTCCTGCTACTTAGAAAACTGAGGTGGGGCATTCACTCGTGTCCAAGAGTTTGAGAAGAGTCTGGGTAGCATTGTGCTGTCTTTTCTCAAGAGAACACACAAGCAAAAGCAAACACAAGCAAACCAAAACATGAATCTATTCCTTTTGAGAAACTGGTATGAACAGTCAACTAAAACAGGACAAAACTCATGAATACATATATGTACTGAGGCTGTAGATGGTTTAAAAACCATACGGAATGATGATATTTGGGCCATGGTACCTGATATGGCCATGAGCAAATGATGGGGGCTTCTTTAACTCTTCCGACAGCATCTTATTAGACGACTACCCCAGGGATGCCTTCCTTCCACCCAGAAGAGCGGAGCATCCTTCCCAGAACAGAGAGCCTATGAACAATCTGAAAAAGCCTTGTGCAGTCTCCCAGCTAACGCATTAGGTCTCACCTCTTGTCCACTAGATCCGCTTCTCAACTTTCTACATCGGTGGTTCTCAACCTCTGGGTCATGACCCCTTTGGGGTTGTGTCAAATAACCTTTTCACATGGGGTCACCTAAGACCACTGGAAAACACAGATATTTATGTTACAATTTCTACCTAGCAAAGTTACAGTTATGAAACAGCAACAAAAATAATTTTATGGCTGGAGTTCACCACAGCATGAGGGACTGTATTAAAGGATCACAACATTGGGAAGGTTGAGGACCACTGGTCTGCATAATCGAACTGGACATAAATAGTCCAGTTTCCCTGTCACTTAGGATCAGCATTTCTGAGGGTTCGCCTGTTACATAAAAACTAAATGTAATAAATTCATAGGACATTTTCTTGTTTACTCGTCTTTTGTTATAGGACTATGTGATTAAGTGAAATGTGGAGAGAAAAAATATAATATATAATACATAATAAAAGTATATATTTCCCCTAAAGTTTCTGATGCTCCATGTGGGGACCTGAGATGCTCCACCTGCTCTGTAGCTTGCTGATATGACCCTGGTGTGAGTCAAATGAAGCCAGGGAAGGATAGGAATTCCCTCTAGGATCAATATATGAAATGCTTCAGCAAAGAAGTCAAAATTCTTTTAGTCCTTATTGCCTTCCTTTGATAGCTCACTTTCCTTAAAGGGATAAATTGTCAATGATTTATTTATTTTACGTGCATTGGTATTTTGCCTGCATGTGTCTGTATGAAGGTGTCAGATTCCCTGAAACTGGAATTGCAGAAGGGTGTGAGCTGCCATGTGGATGCCGGGAATTGAACCTGGGTCCTCTGGAAGAGCAGCCAGTGCTCTTAACCACTGAGCCATCTCTCTACAGCCCTGCCCATTTTTTTTAAAGTCACATTGCATTTTTTATTTGTATGTGTAAGTATGTACGGCATGCTGTGCATGTGGAGGGCAGAGGACAACTTGGAGGAGCGGCCAGTTTTCTCCTTCTGCCATGTTGGGCCTGGGGATAGAATTCAGGAAGTCAAGCTTAGTAGCAAGTGACTTTGTCTGATAAGCCAGCTCACTGAGCACTTTTTAATCCATTTTTTGTTGTTGTTGTTGCTAAATGACGCAGTTCCACAAATTGGTGATTTATCAAGCAAAGAGTTCTATTTTGACTCAAGTTTCTAGATCAGGGTCAAGGAACTGCATTTGGTATGCTCTTCTTGTTTATGAAATCCTTAAGCATTGACCTAATGAACTAGCTAAATTAGCACTTACAGCAAATCTACTGTCAAATGATCCATTAACCTTTTGTAGTGGTTTGTAGAGACTACCCCCATAGTCTCATATATTTGAATGCTTGGTCCCCAGTCGGTGGAATCTCTTCAGGAAGGATTAGAAGGTGTGGCCTTGTTGAAGAAGGTGTGTCACTGGGGGGTGGCCTCAAGGTTTCAAAAGCCCACGCCATTCTTCCCTATTAGCTTTCTACCTCCTGCTTGTGAACCAAGATGTAAGCTCTCAGCTACTGCCCCAGTGCTATGCCTACCTGTGGCCATTCTCCGTATCATGACGGTCATGAACTCGAACCCTCTGGAAGCCCCAAATAAAATGCTCTCTTTTATAAGTTGCCTGGGTCATGGTGTTTTGTCACAGCAGCAGAAAAAGTAGCTAAGGCACCCTTCAGTGTATGAGTAGGGTTCATCAACCCGTGGGGCAAAACACTGGTCACCTCCTAAACCTCCCTCCTGTGTTCTTTCTTCTTAGTAACTCAGATCAAGGATTACATGCCAACAAGTTTTTGGAAGAGGCAAATCTGCACAGATCAATAAGTGCTGCTTTCCAAATTCATGAGCAAACATTCATTTGGAATGTGACGATAAATCTGTGTGCTTTTATTTTGTTAATCTGCCTATGGCTACAAGCTCCTTATAGATGAGAAAAAAAATAGTCTTTTTCTCCCTACACTATCAGTAAAAGAGTTGCAAACTTTTGTTTTATATGTAGATTATCAAATATAATTCCCTACCATCCTCAACCAAGGCAACCTTTTCTCTTTAACTATTGAAAGTACTTTTTCCACTATCTATAAAATTACCCTCTTACCCCATAGTGTAAAATTTTTTATAACATACTAGGTATTTCTAAATAAGGAAAATTTACAGATGGTATCACGTTCCTAAAAAGAAAAGCAGTTTTTAGAAATCCAATTATGCCGGACGGTGGTAGCACACACCTTTAGTCCCAGCACTGGGGAGGCAGAGACAGGCAGATCTCTGTGAGTTCGAGGCCAGCCTGGTCTACAGAGCAAGTTCCAAGACAGGCTCCTAAGCTACAGAGAAACCCTGTCTCAAAAAACAAAACAAA
>PVIU01026123.1:0-22535 GCA_004026605.1 Ondatra zibethicus | reverse complement strand
GAGATTCCGGTTTGATCATATGCTCATTCAGTCCTGGTCCAGCTGGATTTGGTGAGCTCCCATTAGATCAGGCACACTGTCTCAGTGGGTGGACCAGCCCCTCGCGGTCCTGACTTCCTTGCTCATCTTCTCCCACCTTCTGCTCTTCGACTGGACCTTGGGAGCTCAGTCCATTGCTCTGATGTGAATGTGGGTCTCTGTCTCTATCTCTATCCATTGTAAGAAATTTCTATGGTGATGATCAAGATATTCATCAATGTGACTATGGGACAAGACTAGATCAGGCACCCTTTCCTCTGATGCCCAAGTACCTAGCTGGGGACATCCCCATGGACACCTGGGATCCCCTCTAGAGCCAAGTCTCTTGACAACCCTAAAATGACTCCCTTAATGTAGATATTTTATTCTCTTCTACAATATCCACCCTTCCTCCATCTCTACCCTCCCACTCCCCCAAGCTTTCCCCAGTCCTTCCCTTCTCCTTTCTCCCTCCCTCTCTCCCCTTCGCTCACCCCCACCCCTACCTCCACCCCTATCCCCACTCCCGTGCTTCCAACTTTTGCCCGGCGATCTTGTTTGCTTCCAATTTCCAGGAGGATCTATATATGTTTTTGTTTGGGTTCACCTTGCTATTTGGCTTCTCTAGGCTTGTGAGCTATAAGCTTAATGTCCTTTGTTTACGGCTAGGGTTCACTAATGAGTGAGTACATACCATAATCATCTTTTTGGGTTTGGGCTATCTCAATAAGGATAGTGTTTTCTATTTCCATCCATTTGCATGCAAAATTCAAGATGTCATTGTTTTTTACTGCTGAGTAGTATTCTAATGTGTATATATTGCATACTTTCTTTATCCATTCTTGCATTGAGGGGCACCTAGGTTGTTTCCAGGTTCTGGCTATTACAAATAATGCTGCTATGAACATAGTTGCACAAATGCTTTTGTAATATGATTGGACATCTCTTGGGTATATTCCCAAGAGTGGTATTGCTGGATCCTGAGGTAGGTTGATTCCCAGTTTCCTGAGAAACCGCCACACTGATTTCCAAAGTGGTTGCACAAGTTTGCATTTCCACCAGCAATGGATGAGTGTTCCCCTTACTCCACATCCTCTCCAGTATAGACTATCATTGGTGTTTTTGATTTTAGCCATTCTGACAGGTGTAAGATGGTATCTCAGAGTTGTTTTGATTTGCATTTCCCATATCACTAAGGAAGTTGAACATGACCTTAAGTATCTTTTGGCCATTTGAAATTCTTCTCTTGTGAATTCTCTGTTCAGATCATTACCCCATTTCTTAAAAGGTAATTTAGAATTTTAATGTCTAGTTTCTTGAGTTCTTTGTATATTTTGGAGATCAGACCTTTGTCTGATATGGGGTTAGTGAAGATCTTCTCCCATTCAGTAGGATGCCTTTTTGTCTTAATGACTGTGCCCTTTGCTTTACAGAAGCTTCTCAGTTTCAGGAGGTCCCATTTATTCATGGTTGCTCTTATTGTCTGTGCCACTGGGGTTTTACATAGGAAGTGGTCTCCTGTGCCCATGTATTGCAGGCTACTTCCCACTTTCTCTTCTATCAGGTTCAGTGTGGTTGGATTTATATTGAGGTCTTTAATCCATTTGAACTTGAGTTTTGTGCATGGTGACAGATAAGGATCTATTTTCATTCTCCTACAGGTTGACATCCAGTTATGCCAGCACCATTTGTTAAAGATGCTTTCATTCTTCCATTGTATAATTTTAGCTTCTTTGTCAAATATGAGATGTTCATAGGTTTGTGGATTAATATCCGGGTCTTCAATTCGATTCCATTGGTCAACATCTCTGTTTTTATGCCAGTACCAAGCTGTTTTCATTACTGTAGCTCTGTAATAGAGTTTGAAGAGGGACTCCTGGTGGGTCAAGGACCCCCGCAGAGGAAAGGGTGAACTTGCGGGGGGTGGGGGGGTGGGGGGCAGGGGCGGGAGGCGGCCGGGTCATGTGGAACATTAAGGCCCCTTGCAGCAGGGGCTGGTGGTGCCCGCACTCCCTCGTGGGGACCTTTTGGCAAGGCGCACCCACACTCACCCCTCTGGATCGCTGATCTCAGCACAGAAAGAGCCCAAATGTATTTTCTATACAAGCTTTTGGACCTAGTTATGTCTTTGGCGGAAAGTATCTGTCATTTCAAATGACTGTCCGCTTTGACTTCTTTTGTCTTTATTTCCCACCTGAGCATATTGTTTTCTTTCATGTTTATTGCTTTTTAAAGCCTTATTGTTTTTATTTTTAATTGTGTGTGTGTGTCTCTGTAGACGATGTGCATGTGAATGTGGTTGCCAGAAGAGATTGTCAGATCCCTTGGCGCTGGGTTATAGGTCAGCTGTGAGCTGTCTGACGTGAGTGCTGGGAGCCCACTCAGGTCTTCTGCAAGGGCAGCATATGCTCTTAGCCACTGAGCCATCTCTCCAGCCCCCCTTTTTCCTCTTAAAATATTAATTTCCCTCATACCTAATCCTCTACTCATGTCTGTGTTCACTTAGGTATCTTATATGTTTTTTTGTTTGTTTTTGTTTTGTTTTTCGAGACACGGTTTCTTTGTGTAATAGCCCTGGTTGTCCTGGAACTAGCTCTTGTAGATCAGGCTGGCCTTGAACTCAGAGAGATCCATCTGCCTCTGCCTCCCAAGTGCTGGGATTAAAGGCATGCACCACCACCGCCTGGCTGGTATCTTTATATTCCATTTTATATTAGTGATTCTTGGCACTGATCTCTCACCGAACATAGGAGTCCTGGTGAGATAGTCTTTCAGGATGTCCACAGTCCCAGGAAACTCACTTTGTCCTTCTCCCCAGTTCCTTCCTACCCCTCTTAGAGGAATGCTTCCTGGTATACCAGCTTGAAGTGTGAAAAGTGTTTCTCCAACTGTTGTATGAATTGCTGGGGTTCTACCTGCTCAGTGCTCTGTACATTTAACAAGTTCACCGTGTTTTACTATGCGGGGTTGAGCATGGCTGCGTTGTTTTTGCTTTGTCCATTACTTGCTCAGTTTCACTGTGTCCTTTTGTTGCCACCTCCCCACTCTGATTTTGTTGTTGTTTTTGTTCTTATTTAGACAATCTTCGTA
Organism: Ondatra zibethicus; assembly: GCA_004026605.1. Lineage (NCBI taxonomy): Eukaryota > Metazoa > Chordata > Mammalia > Rodentia > Cricetidae > Ondatra > Ondatra zibethicus. Next base: position 19,427 of record PVIU01026123.1, on the reverse strand, counting down.
TGTTTACTGTGTCCTCTTGATTGTTTGGCCCCATATATTATATGTGACTGTTGTAGGCAGAGATTTTCATCAGGACCGCTGGCTCCCCATAACCACACAGAGACTTAATATTAGTTATATGCTCGGCCGATAGCTTAGGCTTGCTATTAGCTAACTCTTACAACTTAAATTAATGTGTATTTCTTATCTATGCTCTACCACTTGGCCATACTGTTTTTAGCACAGCGTGTTCATATTGCTTCTCTCCGTGTCTCCTGGTGACTTCACCTTCTTCTGCCCCTTTTTGTCCACAAATCCTATTTTACCTTTTCTTGCCTAGCTATTGGCCAGCTGGCTCTTCATTAGCCAGTGATAGTAATGAACATTCACAGTGTGCAAAGGTTGTTCCTCAGCAGACTGTAGTCTCTTATTATTTCTGTATCTCTAGTCAACCTTAGAGTCTTAAGATTTCATACTTCCATTGTCGTGTGTGTGTGTGTGTTTAGGACATTCTTCTGAGATAATTCTGATTTCACTTTACAAATATTATATACTGTCAGCTTTCTTTTAAAAGCATAAAGAAAGTGGCCTGCAGAAATGGTTCAATGGGTAAAGTCCTTCTGTATACACATGAGGACCCGAGTTTAGAGCTCCAGCATACATGTGTAAGCCAGGCTGGGTGTGGCAGAACAGATCTGTAACCCTGGTGCTCAGGGAAGCATAGACAGTCAGATCCCAGGGCTCACTCACCAGCCAGTCTGTCTGAAACTGCAAGCTCCAGGCTCAGTGAAAGAACCTGTCTCAAAACGGTGGAGAGAGATCAAGGGAGATACTTGATACTGACCTTTGACCTTTACACATACATATAAGCAAAGGTCTATCTGTATCTGCACACACATGCATACACCACACACATGCACAAGGATGGATCGATAACTTGCTCAATATGGAGACAGATTGAAAAAAACATATACAATAAGGTTAATGCTGTTATCTTTGGAGGCCAGATTATATAAATGCTGTTTTCTATTAGTTTTTAAGTTAGCATGCCAAGTAATGTATTTGATCAGATATTTTCTTTTTAGACTTAATTATTTTTCTTGTAATATGTTCCTCTTTGTTTTGTTTGTGTGTGTGTGTGCGCATATCCCTGCATACATGTGAAGTTCAGAGAACAACTTGCAGGAGTTGGTTACCCCTTTTCTTTGAGATAAAATAACCCCCAAATAGAGTGGCACTGTTAGGAGGTGTGGCCTTGTTGGAGGAAGTGTGTCACCATATGTGGGGGGTTTGAGGTCTCTTTGCTCAAGCCACACCCAGTTTGTGAACCTCCTATTGCCTGCAAGTTAAGATTCAGTACTCTCAGCACCATGCACATGCCACCATGTTTCCCACCATGATGATAATGAACTAAACTTTTGAAAATGTGAGCTACCCCAATTAAATGTTTTCCTTTATAAGAGCTGCCATGGTCATGGTGTCTTCACAGCAGTAGAACCTTAACTAAGACAGTCCCAAAGACAAACTAGGTTGTCAGGCAGAAGTGCTTGTCTGCCTGCTTGCTCTTTCTTTCTCTTCCTTCCCTTTTCCCTCTTCTTCCTCTTCCTACCTCCCCGCTTCATTAGTGATCAAATTCACCAGTGTGAATGCCAGGTGAGTGTTCTGCCCAGGTAAATATTTGTTTATAATTCAATAGAAACTATAATTTTTAAAACCTTGTTTTGCTGCCCTCTTGCTTTATTTCATCAAGTAGGAATTCTGTTGGTCTAGAAAACCTTACTACCAACCTTTATCTTCAGTACTTTTCTACTATACTCTTGCAAGTCCAGTGTTTCTCAGATTGATTCCTGGACCGATAATATGAACACCACTTAGATCTTAGGGATGTAATTTCTAGGGGCTGAAGGAATGGTTCAGCAGTTAACAGCACTTGCTGCTCTTTCCAAAGACCCACATCTGATTCCCAAAACCCATGTGGTAGCTCACAAACATCCCTGCCTCTAGTTTCAGGGATGCTGATGCTGTCTGCCCTCTGAGGGCACCAGAAATACACGTGGTACTCAGGCATGCATGCAAGCAAAATACACATATGTAGCACAAATAACAAAAACCCAGAGACAGACATTGGGGTTCAAACTGAAGATCAGAAAAGCAAAGCAACCAACCACTAGAACGACCTTTTTACCTCTACCAAATCTTCAGATTGAAAGGGCAAGATCCTGTCTCCACAAATCCTCAGACTCCACACTCCTGTCTCTTCCCCTTTATGTTCCTCTCTCTTCCCAGCCATATCACTCCTGTCTCCACCTCCCTAGTGCTGGGATTAAAGGTCTGTGACTCCCAAAAACTGGGATTAATGGTGTGAGCCACCACCGCCTGGATCTGTTTCTGGATCGATCTTGTGTAGCCTAGGATAGCCTTGAACTCACAGAGATCTGTCTGCCTGTCTCCCAAGTCCTAGTATTAAAGGTGTATGCCACCACTCCCTGGCCTTTAGTGGCTAGCTTTGCACTCTGACCTTCAGGCAAGCTTTATTTATTAAAAAACAAATAGAATACACTGTACCCATACACATATAAGTAAAATTAAAAAATCCTAAAAGAAAGAAAGAGACGTCCTACCTAGACCTGTTGAATCAGCAGTTGTGGAGGACGAGCTGAGTGGAGTGGTTTCATGAACAGGTTCTCCAAGACACCCGTGCTTCAGTCTGAGACTTAAGCCTGCTGCTCCGCAAACCTGGTGTCTGCCTTCCAGCCAGATGGGTGGATATGAGTGCTGGTTTCTTGTCAAGGTTTTCTGCACATAGAAAACTTAACCCATCTCAATGCATACTGATCCTCAGACTCTGATACTAGTGATTAGAATGACGTGAGCTTTGGGAATTTCTAATGCCCCTGAGATGATTGTTTTGTTCAGTGAAGTTTGGAACTGCTGGTACCTGCCTTTACCTTTCATTTAGTCAGTCACTCTTCTCGTGTGTTGTTCTGCTCTTTTCTGTTTGAAAACTTGTTCAAAACATATTTATTCTCAAGCATTGTCTCACTCCAGTAGGTTACCCTGGGTATCTTATATAAGTTAGTTGTGCAAATAATCCCTCTGTTTCCTGATTTAGAATTCATGTCCCAAGATGACAGGAAGTTATACCATTATCTCTCCCTTAAAAAAATAAATAAATAAACCTTCTTGCTTTGGTTTTCCACTCAGCATTTGCGAATGTGGCTGTTGCAGGTATCTTAACATCTTTTCATTGGTTTTTGTTTTGTTTTGGTTTGGTTTTGTTTTTTTCAAGACAGGGTTTCTCTGCATAGCCCTGACTGTCTTGGAGCTCACTCTGTAGACCAGGCTGGCCTCAAAATCAGAGATCCTCTTGCCTCTGCCTTCCAAGTGCTGGAATTAAAGACTTGTGCCACCACTTCCGGTCTTTTCATTGTGTTTAAGGTATTCTTTTGTTTTATTCTAGCTGCAGCAGATCAATTTCCTGAGCCTGATGCAAATAGTAGGACCGTCCGTTGCTAATCTCCCAGACACGCATCGGCTTCTCCAGCAGGTTCATCCTGCGCATGCTGGGGAAAGCCCAGCACCAAAGCCCACAAGGAATGCTTGTGCTTCTGAGGTCGACAGCAGACAGAGATTTTTCACTCACCCAGCGTCCATGGGAGAACGTAGCCGGGAGCCTGGCAAGAACAGCCCACCAGACCATGGAGGAGTCAGCCGACCTGATCAGGACAGTAATGGAAATGCAGAGGTAATTCACACAAAGATACCATTAGAACGGAAAAGACAGTTCAGTTGGCAGAAGTTCACGTTTGAGGCTTTGAATGTTTGAAGTTCATTTCCCAGAACCAGTGTTAAAGAAAAGTCAGTCATGGTGCACACACAGTCCCAGCGCTGGGGAGGGGGAGGTAGTGACAGAGCCCTGGGCTCACCTCAAGCTTGGTGAGTTCTTGGCCGATTAGAGACCCTGTTTTAAAACAATAAAAACCAAAACAACAACAACAGCAACAGTGGATGGCACCTGAGGACACCCAAGGTCCTATGGTCTCTACCTGCGCGTGGATCCTCAAGCATTCTATTCTGGTTTTATTTCCGTTCCTCTCATAAAATAACCTGAAAAAAAGCAACTTGGAGGAGAAAGGGTTTATTTCACTTTGCAGTTCCAGGCTATAGTTCATTGCAGGTCAAAGTAGAAGGAACTTGAAGCATCTTGTCATATCCCATCCACAGTCAAGAGTAGAGAGGGACGAAAACATGCCTTACTTGCTTGTGCTCAGCGTCATTTCCCATGCCTAGGGAATGGTGCCGCCCACTGCGGCCTGGGTCTTTCCATGTGAGTTATCTTAGAGAGTCTTCCACAGACATGTTCATAGGACAACCCAGTGTAGACAATCTCTTATTGAAAGTGTTTTCCCTCATGATTCTAGGTTGTGTCAGGTTAACAATTAAGGCTAATCGTCACACATGTACACGTGCACACACGCACACACACACACACACACACACACACACAGAGTAAGTAGTGTTTGTGTCCTATTCGATTAATCATTGGCTTTTTGTTATTGGAATAAATGTATCTTTTTAGCAATTTTTCTAACATGCTATCTGTTCACATCATACTGGATATCATTTACAAAAAATTTGTAATATAGTATAAATTGTAATATAGTATGAATATATAAATATAATATATATGATTATTTTTCTTTCAGAACATTGCACATGGGAGTGTTCCTCTGTGTCAGTCAGACGGCCATCCTAAGATGAGAGGACAAACTGGAGCATCTCGAAACTTGGAACCTACTTTATTTTCTCGCGCTCCTGCTGGAGACGCTGGCCTCCAGCTCCTGTTTACCCCTGCTGCTGTCCAGACAGCACCGCAGCTGATCCCATCGGCCAGAGCACTTACTCCTGGGAGTGGTTTTCCCCTGCTTCATTTTCAGCCCAAGCGCGAATTCAAGCCCCTTTCCTTGCCTTTAGGAAGAATTCCAGAGGTTCCTTTGAGACCTCAGGCCCAACCAAAAGAGGCTTGGGGATTATCTGATTCTTGCCAGCCTCCTCTGTCTCAGAGAAAAGTGCAGACTACCTCACCATGCCATTCAAATCCAAGCCACTATAGTGTGGAAGCCATGAAAAAGGCAGATGCTGCCCTCAGAGACACCCCTAAGCATGTGAACTTGGATCAGTGTGTTGGACAACACTTGACACCTCAGCAGGCTTCTTCAGTATTTATAAAATCAGGAAGTGTGTTTGATGTTAAACCAGGGCCCCCTGAAACAGCTCCTCAGAATTCTTTTGGACTTCCTTTATTACACCTGCAGTTTAAGCCGCCTTGTATATTCCCATCACTGTCGAGAGCATCAAGTAGATTGCCCTCAGTACCTACCAGATCCGGCCCAGAAGGGAAGCAGAATCCACAGCTATCACTGCTTCATTCATGTTTGCCCCCAGAGAGCACGGTAATGACTTGTGTGGTGGCTGACAGGCTGTTGTGTTTTCCCATGCTGTAAGCGCTGTATGTTCTGTGAGAGCTCAAGAACATGTTTTAACGTCTGTTTATACTGAGTATAGGTATATGTCTTAGTTAGGCTACTATGGCTGGCATGAAACACCATGACCAAAAGCAGTTCAGGGAGAGAAGGGTTTATGTGGCTTACACCACCTTATTACTTAAAGTTCACCATTGAAGGAAGTCAGGACGGGAACTCAAACAGGGCAGGAACCGGGAAGCAGGAGCTGAGCTGGGGCCAGGAAGAGGTGCTCTTACTGGGTTGCTCAGTCTGCTTTTTTGTAGAACCCAGGACCACCAGTCCAAGATTGGCACTACACACAATGGACTGGGGCCTCTCCCATGATCGCTAATTAAGAAAATGCTCTCCAGGCTTGCCTGCAGCCCAGTCTTATGAAGGCATTTTGTTTTGTTTTGTTTTGTTTTTGAGATGGGGTTTCTCTGTGTAACAGTCCTGGCTATCCTGGAACTAGCTCCTGTAGACCAGGCTGGCCTCGAACTCACAAAGATCTGCCTGCCTCTGCCTCCTGAGTGCTGGGAGGAGGCATTCACCTCCACTGCCAGGCCCTTGGAGGCATTTTCTTAATTGAGGTTCCCTCCTCTCAAGACAATGTTATATTGGGTCATGTTGAGACAGAACTGTGCAGCACAGTGCATACATGAGTACACAGTCGAATGTTAGAGGACAGCTTGCGTAGACTGGTTCTCTGCTACCGTGTGGGTTCTGGGGAATGGAATAGGATTATTGCTCGGCAGCAAGCGCATTACCTGCTGAACTGTTTGTCAGCCTACTTCTTTATTGTTGTTGTTTTTTGAGACAGGGTTTCTCTGTGTAACAGTCCTGGGTACCCTGGCTTCATAGACCAAGCTGGCCTCGAACTCACTGAGTTCTGCCTGCCTCTGCCTTCCAAGTGCTGGAATTAAAGGCATTTGCCACCACCACCCGGCTTTATCAGCCTATTTCTTAAGATAATTCTTCTGTTACAGACAGTAGCATTGAATTCAGGTTTTAAATTATTTTACATCTTAAATATTTTAGGTTTTTTATATAAATACCAGAATTTATACTCTTTTATGCATATTTTTGCATACATAAGATATAAGTAAAATAAGCCGGGTGGTGGCGGCGCACACCTTTAATCCTAGCACTCGGGAGGCAGAAGCAGGTGGATCTAGCCTAGTCTACAAGAGCTAGTTCCAGGACAGCACTCGGGAGGCAGAAGCAGGTGGATCTAGCCTAGTCTACAAGAGCTAGTTCCAGGACAGACTCCAAGCTACAGAGAAACCCTGTCTCGACAAACAACAACAACAACAAAAAGATATAAGTAAAATACAATTTACCAAAGAGAGAGAGAGAGAGAGGAGAGAGTGTAGTAAGTGCACATGGTATGCTTGAAGTTCTTAACAATTGTGATACCATCATCTTCAAATTAGTTTCAGATAAAAGTTTTTAAGCACATGCCAGTTTGTCAGTAGCTTTCCAGTAATGAGACAGTAACTTTATAAACATACTAAGTCCTCTTCAAAGATACTGTCTTTGATTTACAAACTTACGGTGGTTTAGCTTCTGACTTGTATGAGGGCAGTGATTGAGGGACTTGTCGTCAGGTACACTTTACTACCACAGGCGCTGCTACAGAAGGTAAGGGCCATACTATAAACAGAAGAGATTAAAGATGGGGGAATTTTTATCATTTTGAGAACAATTTAAGTTTTTTTTAATTAGAACTACAAGTTCTCCTGACCCTGTTTAGGGCTTATCAGCATATGCTGATATAGTCTTCAAGCTACTACATCCTGCCTCTTGTATTTACAGTCAATAAAATGCCCTACATATATAGGGAGGAATATTTTATATGGAAATGCAGTTTAGAAGATGGGGACTTCTAAAACAAGATGACTCAGTTGAGGGCAAAGGATGCAGCTGAGTGGTCACTTGAGTATTGGCTTAGCATCCTCAAGGCCCTGAGCCAGTCTCCAGGGGAGGAAGTAAAGACCTATATGAAACTTAATGGCCCTCTCTAATTGTCTAAAATGCAGATATTCATTCTTCCTGTCCAAGTCAGTGTTCTGTCTCTTATGTGTCTTAGTTTAAACAAATGTTTTCTTTGTTTTTTCAACATAATTGTGTATTTGAGTTGTTATGCTTTCTTTCTGTAGTACAAGAAGCCCCAACTTATCCCACTTGAAAACCTCATGGCATTTAAAAGGAGCCAGCAAAAACTAGCACATAATGTGTTTGAACAAGGTGATTCTGGGCATCTTCAGCTTCTAAAGGTCAACATGGAACCATCTAAAATAACACAAGGAAAGAAGAGGTGAGTTCTGGATGAAATGTCACCTGATTCCTAACGATGCTCCCGCTCCAGTCCCTTCATAGCAATGGAGTTCGTCGTTTCAGCTAATCTCGCGGTGAGGGAAGATTTCTCTATGTGAAAAATGCTCTTTTTTCCCTCTCCATTTTTCTTTCCTACCTTTCATGGGTTGGAGCGCTTTTCTCCATGTTTCTGTGACAGAATGAACAGGTATGTTCTGTAGTACTAATTTTTGGGATCAAGTAAAATTCCGTGAACAGTTAGCTCTTTGAACCAGTATTTACTTTTCCTTGCTTCCCCATGTATCCCCCAAACTGTGAGAAGGTGGAGAGTCGGCGATGGTCCGAAGTGTCTTGGCATGAAGAGATGTGCTTCCCAAGCCGAACTGAAGAGAGCCTGTGACAACCTTTGACTGCAGCGGGTGTTCAAGACGTGTTGATTAGTATATTATGAGTATAGAACATGTGTTCAAATTTACCAGTGCTGGTTTTTCCAGTGTTGAGCTCTCCTTGCTGAGGCTTTTACTTAGCCTCCTCAAGGAGCTTCTGGAACCAGCTTCTACCATGCAAGAGAGAGAGTTTGAAAGCTGCTCTGAAGGTGTACACCTGTCTCCACATGCTAGTGACCGAGTCAGCTCAATTCAGGGTCACCCGTGATTGTGTGTTCCCACAGAGTGTCGTGCTAGTTTAGTTAAACCTTAGTGAAATGGATTTTCACCAGTTGTTTTCAAGTGGCAAGACACAAATGAGAACCTAAAGTTACTGTAAGGGAAGCCATGCTCCGTGCTGTTGTCTCCTTCAGGCAGAGCAGACGAGCTGAAAGAGAGCTACGGGAAGGAAGAGCTCAGAAGCCGAGAGGAAAACCAAGTGTTGGTTTCCGACCAGAGCAGTCCCTCATTGGTAACGGGTCGGAAGTCATCATGGAGCCCAAGGTACAGAGCAGCTACAGTAATCCATCCCTAACTTGCATGGAACACTTTGGTATTTCTTTGTGGCTGTGTAGCCTGGCTGCTGGAAGTTTCAGGCTGTGGTTTGAAGGGTCTGGCCATCTTTATACACAAGAGCTCTGCTGATTCCCTCCACATACAGACACACTCAGTGTGAACGTGAGAAACAACTGGACGGCAAATTGAAAACTGCAGCTTAGCACATCTACCTGGTGACGGCTGTGTAGAAGTCACTCTGGGGGTGGGGGGCTGGAGAGATGGCTCAGAGGTTAAGAGCACTGACTGTTCCTCCAAAGGTCCTGAGTTCAATTCCCAGCAACCACATGGTGGCCCACAACCATCTATAAATGAGATCTGGTACCCTCTTCTGGTGTGCAGGCAGAACACTGTATACATAATAAATAATTTTTTTTTTAAACTCACCCTGGGTTTTCTTCTCTCTTAATGCTCATGGTGTATGATGTTATCATTTCCTCTTGGAGCCTGAGAAGCCTCCAGGCTTATCCAGGTAGATTTGCTATATAACCTATTTTATAAGCCTATTTTATAAGTCTCTTTAAGCATTCATTCTGAATTTGGAAAAAACATTAAAGAGATACATAATTTCAATCATGTATGTTTTAAAGCCTTGCTTTTTTTCATCGAGTCCTCATGACCATGTATACAGATACTAAATATCTTTTCAGTCTATTAAAGAGTTTAGTAGGATAGAGGTACAGTTTGAGTGTCAAGTCTGCTCTACTGTGGAGACCTGTACATGGTAATTAGTAAGTTGGTATTAAATTGATAATACTGTTTTATTACTTGACATATGGATTTTATGAACTCTTGTACACTTGTTTTGACAGAGTAAACAGGCATAAAATAATGGAAATTAAACCTGTAACTATGAATTCAATTTTTTTTTTCGAGACAGGGTTTCTCTGTAACTTTGGAGCCTGTCCTGGAACTAGCTCTTGTAGACCAGCCTGGCCTCGAACTCACAGAGATCCACCTGCCTCTGCCTCCCGAGTGCTGGGCTTAAAGGCGTGCGCCACCAATGCCCGGCTTGAATTCAATTTTTATAGCTATTAGATGGACTTTTTTCCAAAATAATAAACACCTTTGCGTTATTAATACATTGTTTGGCTCTTTTTAGGAACAACTAGGACATGGTGATTCTCAGCCTTTGGAAAAATTTGACATTCCTTTTGGTATGTATACACATGATTAATGTAATGTCTGAGTTTAATGGTAAGTCAGCTTTTTAGAAATAAATATAATAAGGCGGGGCGATGGTGACACACACCTTTAATCCCAGCACTTAGAAGGCAAAGGCAGGCAGATCTCCGAGTTTGAGGCTATACTGGTCTATAAATCAAGATCCAAAACAGCCAGAGCTACACAGAGAAACTTTTCTTGGGGTGGGAGAGGGAAGGAATAAATGTAATATAAAACTGAGACTAAATTACTATCTTAGTCAGTGTTCTATTACTATGAAGAGACACCATGACCACAGGATTCTTTTTTTTTCCCTTTGTTTGTTTGTTTGTTTGAGGTGGACTGTCCTGGAACTGGCTCTGTAGACAAGGCTGGCCTCAAAATAAGTAATCTGCTTACCTCTGGCTCTGCCTCCCAAGTGCTGGGATGATAGGCATATCCCCCACCACTACTCCAGCAGAGCAGCTCTTGTAAGAAAAAGAAAAAAAAAAAAGCCCACTCTTGCTCACTCTTATTTAAGAACTTCTAAAGGTGTTGAGAACTGCCTGAAACTAAGAACAAAGACTATGTGTTTATACACTCAGTTGTTTTGTGTTTATATTATTATACCTAATTTATTATGTGTAATTGTTAGTGTCTGTCTCTGTCTGTCTCTCTCTTTTTTTTTTTCTTCCTAGATATGGTTTGTCTGTAGCTTTGGAGCCTGTCCTGTAACTCACTCTGTAGACCAGGCTGGCCTCGAACTCACAGAGATCCATCTGCCTCTGCCTCCCAAGTGTTGGGATTAAAGGCGTGCGCCACCACCGCCCAGTATTATTCTCTTATTCCATCTAGTCTTTGTAGGCCATCTCCTTGTAGAATCTCAGTCTAACTCAGCCTGCCATAATATACTTAGTACTTGGATTCTGCTCCTGCCAAGCTTCTCTGCTTGGGGAAAGACACTTGTAACTCGTGAAGTCGGATTTCATTGTCTTTCCTGCCCTTGCTATGTTCTCTGTCTCCATTTATATTAATACCAACCAAATGACAACCCCAAATTCTACCTTTTACTTTTCCTTCTCAGCCAGCCAGTCCCAGCCTTTCTTACCTCCCTTGTAACATGGCTGCAGAAGCCTTATCTGATTGTCTCTGGTTTTATTCATTCAACTCTTCCTTCCTCTGGTGGGGTGGGTTTTTCTAGTAGCGATCTGATCACATTGCTTCCACTGTATCTTCATTAGCTAGAGGAGAAGGCTCTAGGTTTCTGGGCCCGACCACTGTGTCCTCTCCAAGCATGGGTTCCATTCACTGTGTCTTTAAGATGTAGTTATACAGAACCGTATGTAGAAAATGTACTTTGACATCATCCCAACACACAACTCCATTTACTGTGCTTCCCAAAAATATGCTGGCTCTCAGTGATTGCTTTCAGTATTTTGTTACGTTTAAGAAATGTTAGAAGATGATGTTCATACTTCAGCTGGACTGCATTTCATGGCCTCTGTACGAAAGAAAGTTGTGGGAAGTCAGGATGCAAGTACAAACACAGACCCAGGTAAATACTTTAAATGTTAAAAAAAAGTTCATATATAGCTGGAGACCTAGCTCAGTGGTTAAGAGCACTTGATATCTTCCAGAAGACTGATTTCAGTTTCTAGCATCTGTGTTGGGAAGTTGACAAGTGTCTGTAATTCCAGCTGCAGGGGATCTGATGTGGTCTTCTGGCCTCTGTGGGTATCTCTACTTAGCCAGCATACATAGTCACACATAATGTGATTAAAAAATAATGTCTTTTAAAACTTTGGTAGATATTTATACATTTTCTTTAAGGCAGTAATTTAAAGGGAATTTTAAATTATGTGATATTAGTTACTTATCCCAAGTTATTCTCCTTAATTTTCTAGGAAAAATTAGAAATAGCATTTATGGTAACCTGAAATAGCTTTATGATAGCCTGAACTTATAATCTAAGTAAAACATAAAATAGATATTTTCATAAAATAGATATTGCAAGCCTGTTAAAGAGCTCAAGTGAGTATAAAGAATTAGACTCCCTAGGCCAGGAGTTTCCTTCACTGGTCATGTGGACCTAGGGTGAGAGGCTTGGGGCTCTGGCTAGTGATGTTGGCGTGAGAATAAGACTAGTCTGTGGTTAGGCTGAGAGGGCAAGTGGCTTGTCCATGGGTAGAAGTGTACAAAACCTTTCCAAGTATTTATTACACCTCTGACTTTGTCTCCTTATAAAATGCTTAAGTACCCATTGATATAATAATATAGCAAGCCATGTCAAATATGAAATCATACATTTCATATAGCTACGTACAGAGCATAGCAAAAGTGTCCTTTCATAGTATCTGAACTCCTGGCCCCTGGGTATTCCCATATTCCTAGCTTTACCCTGAGAATTTAACTGTCATGTCCCATTCCCAGTTCCCTTTAAACACGCTCATAGATTGTCCCAGTATGGTGTTCCTTTATGCTCTGTTTACATCACAGTACATTTGCAGCATTGTGTGTTCAATATTATTGCATAGTTCGTGCATACTAATAAAATAGATACTAGTGAAGTGGTATTTGAAATATATAATAATCCTTGATATGTTGTTACTTAGTTGTTTAAGTCTGAGAAAATTGGGTGACATGGAATACCTTTTTTGTCATGTAAAATAATGTTATTGTCACCTTATCTGAAAATTGCCAGCTAGCTTATTTCAGGTTTATTTATGTCTTTTCCATTTCCTTTCCTTTCTACTTACTTTAAACATTCCCTTCTATTGCGTGAGTATTTTATGAGCATATTCATTTTGCAGTTGTGCAAAGGAATATTTAACCAGTTTCTGATTGTTGAGTACATTGATGGGTTAATGTGTTAGATAACTTTTAGGGTTATTTTCTTTCTTCTCTCTTCTTTTCTTTGAGTTGGGGGAAATTAAGCCAGGGTCATGTTATATTAATTAAGCTGGCAATCTATTTTCCTACCACTTTTTCCATACACTAGCTATCTGTTTTTATATATTTAATTTTCCTGTATTTGTGAAATTATTTCTTTTTTCTTTTTTCCTCATATATTTGAATTTATTACAAGATAAGGAAGGTACTTCCCAAGAAGTTGGTTCTGAAAGTGGTAAAAATCAACAAGTCATTTCTGCTACCTCAGGTGTGAGTTCTTTGTTCTCTGAGATTAAGTTTGACATATTAAAGTTATGTCTGCATAATGCGAAAGCCAAAGTCACTCTCTCTCATAGAAAACAGTTTCACCAAGCGAGTGGCTTCATAGAGATAGGGTGACAATTTAAATGGTTTTATTTCTTTCCTCATATCTTAAAGCTAACCTGTGATTTAAGATTCAAGCTTTATTAGAAGTTTTTCAGTAAACTTGATATGACATTAATTGTATTTTACATATGAATTCTAAAGTAATATTTTATTAAAAACAAAATGCTAGAAAAGTAGATTTGAGTCCTAGGACAAAAGCAGAGTTCAACTGTCTGCTTACCCCTGTAGTGGAGAGCCTCTTTATTTACTGTTGAATAAGAGGCAAATAACTAGTGAAATTCAGCTGTTAGAATGATTTATTTATTTATTTTTAACTTTAAAAAATGATTTAGTTATTTTATGTGAATTGGTGTTTTGCTTGCATGTATGAGTGTGTCAGATCCCCTGAAACTGGAGTTACAGACAGTTGTGAGCTGCCATGTGGGTGCTAGGAATTGAATCCTCTGGATGAACAGTCAGTGTTTGCTCTTCTTACCTGCTAAGCCATCTCTCCAACCCCCAACAGTTTAAGCTATAATAGTTAGCAGTGAGCCTGTGATTATCCTAAATCCATTTTAAGAGTAAGAATTATGTCTCAGCATGACTTAACTATTGAAAGTTTTTAAAATGTAGCTAATATGTATATTTCTCTTAAGTAAAATAATTTAATATATTTAAGATAGAAATAGGAAATTATAACTTTTTTACAAAACTTAGATACCTTATTTTCCATATATGTTATTCATAAAAGTACTCCTTTGTCTTTGATTATAAATTTCCTTATAGAAAATCAACCCTTAGATTAGAATTGGTTGCATTTTATTTAATATATTTATACCTAGGAAACTTCTATAAGAAATACACATTTTATGTTATTTTGCTGCAATCTTGTTCTTAGAAAATTAATGAATATAGACATATTTAACATTTCTAATTTTCTTTCCTCAATTTCCAGGCCATGAACCTTTGAATGTTCCTCAACTCTTGATTCCAGATGTCTGTCTAAATGTCAGACTTCCCACGGGAGTGTCAGAGAAGCCTTTGTCTCCTTCCTCACCTCATTTGGTAATAGCCTTGATGTCTGCATTGAATTTTAATAATAACCTTGTTTTAAACTTACTGTGGCCATCCATATAATACCCCATTTTGTAGGCAAAATGAGTATAAAGATGTGCACAGCTCTGTAAGAAGGGCCAAAAGTGACTGAAGTGTTATGCCCTATATTGCTCCAACTGGAAAGCTCTAACATATTGCTGCTCTCTGCAAGTTAGGCATGCAGATGCTTGCTTGTTAGTAATAAGAAGGATGACAAACTAACATCACCACCCGTTTGGTAGTCATATAAAATTAAAAAAAAATGATACTATGTGTTTCACTCAGGCTAGACACACTTACATAGATGTGATTGACATTGAAGCTGACGACCTATTGGGATTACCTGCCAGTGAAGAGCCTTCAGATGACAATGTTATCCAGCCACAGAGCCATCCTCCAGAGAGCCCATTGTCTGCAGAGTTGCATTGTATGGCAGCTTCAGTTGTCAATACTGTTCCCCCTCATGCTTTTGAGAGTCAAGGTAATTTTTTTTCCTACATTAAAATAAATTAAACACACTAAGATGTATTTAGCCCTGTTACGTTACCCAGAATCTCCTAGATCCCTAGATACATGCTTGTGTTGACATTTAGAAATGTTCCCACCAGCCTCTCAGTTGCCTGGATTGGAAATTTACAACCAGTGTTTGTTTGTCTTTATGTTCTTGACAGACTCTGCAAGTTCTACTCTAGGTTTAGTTTCTGAACCTGCAGAAGGGACTGAATCTTCTCCGGATGGGAAAAACTGGAAAGCAAGTGTTGTGGATGTGAAGGAGCCTGGGATTCTCTCAGTGACCCCATCAGACAGGCAGCAGGACAGAGGTAAACAGCCAGGGTGTGCTGCATGGCCCTCCCTCCCTCAGTTCCTGTTACTTTAGAGAGAAGCGTTGCTCCTTGGTCATTTCTAAGGCACTTGAAAGAGAAAGGGATAAGCTATATAAATGAGGTGCAACCGTGGCTCTAAGCCTGGGACCCACGGTAGTTTGCAAGAAGACTTCATATCTCTTGTGCACGTTTTTCCCCAGGTAATAAGCATCTTGTCTGAGCCCTTAAGTATTCTGATGTTTAAAAGAAGGAATTCTCATCTTTGAAACAAAGGAAAACTCAGGGCCAGTAAAAGCACTTTCACTCTTAAGTGTGACAACTCAAGTTCAGTCCCAGATCCCATGATAGAAGAGAACCCTAAAATTGTCCTCTGACCTCCACACTCACATGGTGGCACACACACTCGTTGTCCTGCCCGTCACACACACAGACACACACAAATGAAAGTGTATGTGCAGGAAATTTGTAATAGCACCTAGTAAATACATGGGCATGGTAGCCAACTAGTAACTCAGGGGTGTTTGTTTGTTTTGCTTTTGAGATATAATTATATAATTTTTCTTCCTATCTCTTTTTTCCTTCCAAATACTCTTATATACCCTTCTTTGCTCACTTTCAAATTTATGACTTTTTTTTTTACTAATTGTTCATGCTTGTGTATATGTATAAGCATATATATTCCTAAATACAGCCTGCTTCCTCTCTTACATGCCAAGGCCATTCTGGATTTCTACTGTATTGTTAGTGGAGACTGCTCGTTCATTTCCTGGCTACCCAGACCCAAATAATCACTCAGAAATTATATTAATTACAACACTGCTTGGCCTGTTAATAGCTTGTGCATATTTCTAGCAAACTCTTACATCTTAAATAAACCCATCTCTATTAATCTGTGCATTACCATGAGGTTGTGGCCTACCGGCTAGGTTCCAACATCTGTCTCCTCTGGCAGTTACATGAGGACTCTTTGACTCCATCTACTTTCTCCTCTATCTCTGCTTGCAATTCCTGCCTTACTCTCTTCTACCCTGTGATAGACCCAAGCAGCTTCTTTATTTATTAACCAAACACATTCACAGCACACAGAGGGGAATCCCACATCACTTTCCCCTTTCTCTCTAAATAAAAAGGAAGGTTTTAACTTTAACATAGCAAGATTACATACAACAAAACAGGTATCAAGCAAGAATTACAAAAGTTACAATATTTATATCTATCTTTTATCCTAACTAAGAAAACTATAATTATAACTATTCTTCAATTGCATCAAAGACCGCAGAAGGATATAATATTACTTAAGATAACAGGAACTGTAAGTAACTTCCAAAACTCTAGAAATGACAGACATCTCACTGCCTGGACAGTCACCCTAAGTTCTTCTGTAACATTAGGGATCCATCTCCAGCCTACAGGCCCATAGTATCTGGTAGACTTTTCCATGAAGCAGGAAATTTCAAAGACAGTTCTGCCTATATTATCAGACTGTCTGTGTCCTGCAGAATGTCTGGCAGACTCTTTCATGAATCAGGAAACCTGAAGGACTGTCTCACCTTTAGGCAAGTTCATCAGTCATTTCTCTGTGTGTCCTGTATGTCCAGTTCATACAGCATAACATCAAGCAGTCCAGGCAAGAGCAGTTTCTTGCCCAAATGGCTAACAAACTCCATAAGGAGTCTCTTAGATGCCCATCATCCTCTTGAAGTAGATTGGTGCTGCCAGGAGCAGATGTGTCTCATTGTCATGAAAAGTCATAAGTTCTTAAAACATTTAAATGCCATATTCTGTTAGTCTTTAAAAAGTTTGAAGAATACCTATCTATCTGAAATATATCTCTGTACACCTAGAAAACCTAACATGACTAGAAGCTTGACTATATTAACCAGTATTTCTTAATTATACATTAAATTTTAAAATGAGCTGCACAAACATATATTTATATATATGTATATTCAAGAGCAGAAATATACATATATCAAAATTGACCTTAAATTTGTATCAATAAACCAAGATCCATACTAATGCAAAGTATTCTCTATATAGCATATCCCCCTATTGTAAACAAATGTTTGTAAACAATACTTGGGAATTTGGGCATAGTTCTCTCCAAACCGCTTCCTGCTGTTTTTTGGGAAAAGTAATTTTAGGGTTTTACAGAGACCTTTTGGGAGGTCTTCGTCCATCAAACCACATTAGTCTGGAAGGAATCCACAGGTTCTCATCTTCTGTGGAAACAAAAGCAGAACCTCTTTTCCAAAGCAACATATCTTTAGACCCAAATTTTGAAGTCAAGATACCTTTAAAATATATATGTTGGTTTAGTTTAGCCCCTAGAATCAAATATCTCTATAGTCAAAAAATTCAAAGAAAACACAATAATATATGTATAATTAAGACTCTCTGTGTCTATTCCATCTTTAGGTGGCTTATTTGTTTTTATTCCTCTAATCTATGACTGTCTGGACTCTGTCTCTTTGAAGACTTTGTTTTAGTTTTTCTATAGTCTTTTTCTTCTCTCAAGCCTACATACATTTATCCAACACTGTGACACATTTAGAGGTCTTTTCCATCTGAATTTGTCTTTATTGAGTATCTGTAATCCTTTTCTGACCAGGACAGAGGCAGCCAGCTAGAAGAGAAGCAATGTGTTGGTTCCAATGTTTTCTGCTTGGCTCCCATTCCGCATGGTAGCCAACACTGAATTAGCTTTTACTGTGTAATGCTGTTGGTTTTCAGAAGTTGTTTTTTAATGCAGTAGCAGTTTGTAGGAAGGGATAAAGTTGGCATCCAGATTGCTATGTGTGTAGAGCTCTGTGTACTACATTGTTCAGATCTACAATCCACTACAGGGATAAATCTCAGCAGTCCAGAAAGTGACATAAATTTTTAAGTTTCTTAACTAATAAGAGATTTGGAGACTAATGGCATGTTGGTTTAAATGAGATTATCCTTATCTATGTTTCCCTTAAGTAAGATTAACGCTGATTTTTCTTTGATTAATATTAGATCTGCTAGAACCAAACTTCCAGTTCAAGGAACAGAGCACGAAATTGGACTCTGGGGAACAATCTCTGCTTTGGACCCTGCTACAGGATGTCCCTACTGCTTGTCCCACACCAAGCCCTGCTGCTCGCCATGTTCCAAACCATGCTGCTCAGAAGTTAGAACATCTTACTGCCAAGCTTCAGAAGATGGACGAGCAACTGTTAACAGTGCAGACCATTGCGGAAAATATAGAGCAGGATTTTCCTGCACCAGAAGTACTGAATATACATTGGGAAAAGGTATCTATTCTTATTCTTATTTCCTAGTTTTATTTTTTGTCTTTTGTGTATGTGCTTGTGACTGTGGTGATGGCTGCCAGTCATTAAATATATAGTATTGTTAAGTATTTTTTCTTAAATGACCAACCTCTCCACCGACACACATAATCCCAATCAGACCAAATCAGATGGAATTAGAAGATGCCCATGTTTAATGTCTGCCAGCACTCCCAGGTGGCCCCCGGGAAAACACGGAGAGGGAAAGAGGAAAAAGGGGAGACCATGTGTTTATTTTCGAGGGGGAGGGCAGTTTAAATAGCCTGTGGGAGTGGTCTTGATCCTCCCTGGTAAGGGGTCACTATTTAGCAGGCTTTCTCAGAGGTGGAGTTTGGATTGAGGCAACTCCCAGGGGAAGGAGCTTGAAATGGAACTTTCCACCCAACATTCCAAAAATGGATGCCAGGGGGCTGGGGTAAAGCCCCCTAACTAAATAAGTATGATTAATATAATGTAATTTTAGATATCTGACTTTGTTAAATAATGGGGAAATTTTTAAGCTAGAATTTTTTAAACTCAGCACTAGTGACAGGCTAAATCAGCAGTTCTCAACCTGTGGGCTATGACCTTTTGGGGGTCAAATGACCCTTTCACAGGGTTCTCCTAAGACCATTGGAAAACAGATATTTACATTATGATTGATAACCACAAAATTACAGTTAGGAAGTAGCAATAAAAATAATGTTATGGTTGGGGTCACCACAACATGAGGGTTGCAGTTAGGAAGGTTGAGAACCACTGAGCAAGATAATTGTTTTTCTTTCTTCTGTGGTTCTGAGGTCATTCACATACTAGGCAAGTGCTCTACCAATGAGCTCCACTCCTAGCTCCAGGTAATTCTGTCTTCCCATGCATTTGCAGCATCCTGGTCTTCACTCTCTAGGTGCTGCTAGCAAAACCCAAGTAATAACAATCAGCCATTGTTTCCCTGACATTGTCAAATGACACTCAGATCACCCCCAGCTGAGAACAACTGCAGGAAGCTTTTAAGTGGGGACTCCATGCTCCAGCAGT
>PVIU01026122.1:0-22542 GCA_004026605.1 Ondatra zibethicus | reverse complement strand
AAAAAAAAAAAAAAAAAAAAAAGAAAGACAACTATCACATGTACTCACTCATAGGTGGTTTTTAAACATAAAGCAAAGAAAGCCAGCCTACAAACCACAATCCCAGAGAACTTAGACAACAATGAGGACACTAAGAGAGACTTACGTAGATCTAATCTACATGGGAAGTAGAAAGTATAAAAAGACAAGATCTCCTGAGTAAATTGGGAGCATAGGGACCTTTGGGGAGGTTTGAAGGGGGGAAGGGAGAAGCAGGGAGGGGAGCAGAGAAAAATGTAGAGCTGAATAAATATCAATAAAAGAAAAAAAAAGAAAAGAAGAAAAGCCACTTATGATTTTTTAAAAAATTACTTCCTCAGCCAGGCGATGGTGGTGCACACCTTTAATCCCAGCACTTGGGAGGCAGAGGCAGGTAGCTCTTTGTTAGTTCGAGACCATCCTGGTCTACAAGAGCTAATTTGAGGACAGGCTCCAAAGCTACAGAGAAACCTTGTCTCAAAACAACAACAAAAAAATTACTTCCTCAATACTGGAGATTGAACATAGAGCCTACCACTGACCTGCTACACCTCTACCCTTCAATTTCAGTCTGTAGAGTCCTCTGATTTTGTTCATCATACTCTTCTTAAGTCCGTAGGGCTAGGCCCTCCCTCTCATTTACTTCGTGGCTATGCAGTACCAAGCAAAGAGGCTGAGAGTCAGGGCTTCGCGCCCATTGACCTCAGTTATCCCTATTATTCCATCTCTGTTCCCTTTTCCCTAGTTGGCATGAAGAAAGGAAATATTTATTCACATTACAGATGCTTCCTCCTGTACAGCACAGCCTAAGAACTGGGGCTCCACAAGACAGTATCAGGTGCCTTGTGAAAGCAGCCCTTCAGCACTGAGCACACACATCAGAGAAAGGCAGAAAGAATGTAGACAAGGGGGTGCTAAAAACACTGGGGCCCAGGAAGAGCCAGACTGACCAAAGGAAGCTTCAGGAGATGTGTTTGGACAATTCAATGGCAATGCAAAGGTCACAGATTTCACGGTGTTGACATTTCTTTGCCTGGTCAAGAATCCCAACCGGCAGAGCATGCTGACATAAGCCCAGCACAGAGACAGGAGGATTATGATGAGTTCGAGGCCAGTGTGGGTATAGTACAACTTTGTCTCAAAAAACCAGCCACCCCGGGCTAGAGATGTCTCAGCCCCAAAGAGCATGTACTGCCCCTGCAGATCAGTTTGTTTTCTAGCATCCATGTTGTAGTACTCTCAACTGCCTGTAACTCCAGCTTCAGAGGATGACACCCTCTTCTGGACCCCACAGGCAAGATCTGCACCTGTGTACATTACCCACAAACAGAGGCACATCATTAAAATAAAATCATATCATAAAAAAAGGCCCAAACTCCAACTAACCAACCAGAGGACCACAGCCCTTACTGTAGGGGATCACCTGAGCAGTTTTTATTATCTGCTTCCCACAAGTGGACTTGAGGGGACAGGCTGAGTGAAGAAGTCAGTACCCAGTCAACTGCAAGAGTTTTTTGGAGGCACTAGATGACTGTATTATTTACTGTGGCCTGGTCATTCTAGTCTGAATTATACTGTACCCTTCACTATGGCAAAGCAGTGTCCTTAAGGCTGGACTCCGGGGAAGAAATCACTCTTCCTCCAGTGTGTGGGACAAGAAAAAAATGAAGGCAACTGTGTTGTGTGATTACAGAGGCCTCGTCTGGTGGCTGGGCCTCAGTTTCTGGCCTTCCTGGAACAACACTGTCCAGTCACTGTGGAGACTTTCTACCCCACATTGTGGTGTTTTGAGGGACGGCTACAAACCATCTTTCGAGTCCTCCTGCAGTCTCACCCTAAAGTCCCTTACCAGAGGTAAGGACAGTCAGAACACAGAGCTGCCAGTTTCTAGGGGTAACGGATCCACCTCTTTAAATGAAGGCAATCTTTGCCCTAGAGTGTGGTGTGAACTGGGCATACGGAAAGGCTCTTTACTTGGCACCTACACAAGCTTAATAGTTCATCTATCCATTCTATATGTTCAGCCTTACTGTTTTATATAAAGCATGCCTTCAAATAATACCCATGACAACCTGCAGAGCTTGTGGGTAGACCTTGGAGTCCAATTCCTGATAGTATCTTTGTATACCCATCTCTCTTAAATCCCAGTGAAGTCCTTGAGACTGCCGATGGAGGCCAATTCCTTCTAGACTGGGCTGAGCAGCCTAAGAACAGTCACTACCCAGACCCCACCACCCAGCCCATAGTATTGCTGCTTCCAGGCATCAGCGGCAGTAGCCAGGAGCCATACATCTTACACCTAGTTGATCAAGCTTTGAGAGATGGCTACAGGTAAGGATGGGGTAGAGCTTGGGCAGGGGAAAGTGGACCTGACCCTAATACAGTACTTTCTGCAGGGGCCTTTCTGAAGACGACCAAAGGGGAGGGTCTTCTTGGGAGGGTCTGGCTCACTACCTGTGTTGCCCCAGGGCTGTTGTATTTAATAACCGTGGCTGCAGAGGGGAGGAGCTGCTGGTGAGTACCCTCCTTCTGGTGGCGGCCCTGCACCTGCTCCCTTTAGAGATACTGGCCCTAAGGCTTTGCCTTCTTACCGCCTCCCCTACCCTTTCACCCCACCTCCTGAGTCCTCCCATTTGGCTGCCTTCTGGCAAGAGCCTCCCTCCCTAGCCAACGCCCCACTCTGCCCCCAGACTCACAGGGCTTACTGTGCCAGCCACACTGATGACCTGGAAACAGCTGTGAAGCACATAAAACGCTGCTACTCGCAAGCTCCACTGCTGGCTGTGGGCATCTCTTTTGGAGGGTAAGAGTCGACTGGATTTATTCCAGATCTTCTGTCTTTTCCTTCTCTTCTGCCCCAGTTAACTCATGCCAACACTTTCCATGGCCTTTTCATCCAATTTTACAGGATACTGGTGCTGAACTACTTGGCACGGACCAAGAAGGCTGGAGGATTGGTAGCAGGACTGACAATATCTGCATGCTGGGATTCCTTTCAAACTGTTGACTCTTTGGAGACCCCGCTCAACTCACTGCTCTTCAATCGGCCCCTCACTGCTGGACTCTGCCGGCTCATCGCCAGGTAGGACAGCAGACACACCCAGCTCTGCTAGTACCTGGGTCAGTTCCACGTGGGGTTTTCTTGATGAGGTAAGAAAACAGAAGCCGGGAGCTCTGAGAGGGGCAGGACTCCAGACAAACCCTGATGTATTCTTTTCCAGAAACAGAAAGACAATTAAAAAGGTGCTGGATGTAGACTTTGCCATAAAGGTATTTTTCAACCATCCCCTTACCCAGTGTTGGTCTCCTGTTGTCTCCTATTTTCTAATATCATAGTCTATACCATACCTCCACCACACAGGCCCGCACAATCCGCCAGCTGGATGAGCGTTACACGTCTGTGGCTTTTGGGTATAAAGACTGTGCAGCCTATTACCAAGCCTCAAGCCCAAGAACCAAGGTAGATGCCATTCATACCCCCGTTCTTTGCCTCAATGCAGCAGATGATCCCTTCTCCCCAGACCACGGTGAGTGGCTTCAACATTGAGGACCTGATCCCAAGGCTAGTAAGCCACAGATGTGGGTTGTACCTGAGGTATGAGCCTGGGTTCTCACTGCCAGGCAGCTTCCTGACCTCCTCTTTTACTCCCTCCCAGCCTTCCCTCTGCAGGCTGCTCAGAAGTCTCCCTACGTTGCACTGCTCATCACGGCTCGGGGTGGCCACATTGGCTTCCTGGAAGGGCTGCTGCCCCAGCAGCACTGCTACATGAACCGTGTCCTGCATCAGTATGCCCAAGCCATCTTCCAGCATCTTCCAGCACTCCGGGGAGCTGCCTGACCTTGGGGTACTCACTCCTTCTGAAGATGGAAAGAGCTGACAAGAGAGCTGTTTGGGGTCTCGGTTCAATCTTTCTTTGTTTATTAAATATCAACTCTTCCTGCTTAATGAGCTGAGGCTCACTTTCCCTTTCCTCAGGCCAGAGTAAACCATCCAGGAGCTTACTGTATATGTGGCCTGGCTGGTTTGCTGCTACCCAACTGCCCATAGACCACTGCTACCTGAGTCTTCCTTTGCCTCTTCCTGCCCTAACAGCAAGTGCTAGGCCAGACTTTTTCTCAACAAAAGTCAAGGACCTCATGTAATGGCTGTAAGGGGAGGAGGAGAAACAGTTTCTGTAGGAAGGATGGCAATGCCTCCAGGCTCTTGGTCACTGTCACATATTTCTAGAGAAGGAAGAGCTAACTCTGGAGCCCTGGGAGGCAGAGGGAATGAGGCAGGTAGTTTGCCCTGGGCTTCAGACCACACTGTCCTAAATGGATCCACAGGTGATGAATGCAGGGCTCCCAAGATCCAGAGTGATAATGGGGCCACAGGCAAGCTTTAGCTGAGGGACAAGCAGTCCCCATCAGTCTCAGCAGAAGCATGCCTCAGCTGTGGGCCTCAGCGACTCTGCTCTGGGAGGTGGCAGTGTCCAAGCCTGATTCCCATTGGTCATGGAGGCTAAAGAAAACCTGGAAAGGCACTCTGGAGCAGCAGGATGGTCACAATAATAAGGCCGACACACATCAGGAGCAGAAGCCAAACAGGAACACTCCCTGAGGGTGGGATAAGGGAAGAAGTGAATCGGCAAGGGAGCCTCAGAGCTTAAGGCCAGAACCCTGAACCCCCTTCATTCAAGGAGGGGAGAGGGGTGAACAAAAACAGGGGTCAATTTTTGCTATAGCTAAAGATGAAGAGGTATCCCCAATACACACAACAGAACAGTCACTCACGCCGTGAGGGCAGCAGGTGCAGCTGGCAACGACTATCAACAGCCACAGAGAAAAGAGCAGTTTCATGGGATCCAAGAAGCTGTGGACCACAGCCCTTCTCAGGTAGAAAGGTGACATCTGTCACCACAATGCCATGGGCCTCCTTCACATAGTAGAGACGCTGGAGAAAGAGAAAACAAGCGAGGAAAGCCTAATTGGAGGCTCCTTTTTGGGAAACATGTTCCACAGCCCCAGCAGGCTTCCCCTATGAACTGGGCCAGACTCTTTCCTGTACACTCAGGGTAAAGTAAGCCTGTAGCCCTCCCAGAGGGTTGTGCCAACCTCTACCCATTACCTGGAGAGAGAAAGCTATGTAGATGGCGACAGAGCCAGTGACCGTGCCTAGGCCTAGGAAGGTACCCGATTCACTGTAACATACAACAAAGCATTCGTTGTTCTGGAAGCGTGTGCAGAAACCCTCTGTCCTGACAGGCGGTCCTCGAGAGACTGAGTCAGGACTCACTCCCCTCTCCAGCTAAGCAGCATCCTCACATACCTGACACTGAGGCAGGAGATGACTTCATGGCCACAGGGCCTGGTCCGAAGTGGCAGGAAGGTGGAACTGTCCCAGGCTGTGAGGTAGCAGGGTGCAGGCTGACGCAGGCGCTTGTGGGGGATCTGTACTGTGAAGAGCCGCAGCCCCCCGGGCTGATCTGGAACCTTCCCAAACCTGGAAGCCGGACAAAAGGCTTTTCAGTTGCCGCTAGCCCTCAGGTTTGTGCCTTCCTGTAACCTGGTCACATCTGGAACCACCTCCAATAAGGCTACAGTCATCCCCAGCCCCTCCCGGTCTCTTTCTGCTTCCCCAATACTGCTGAAGTGTGCCTCATTTAGCCACCCTGAGCTCTTCACACCTGCAGGACTGGTAGCGGTATGGTGTATTAGAAGAGGTGGATCCATTCTCTTGCCATTGTAGCTGTGCCACTAGCTGGTCCTTCTGCCACACGGAGGCCTTAAAGTCCCAGCCCACAGTAACCAACTGGGCAGGAGTAAAGAGTCCAAAGATGGATAGTTAGGACATCTACTTATTACTAGGCAAGCAGCCTAAGAGCCTCCCCTCTTCTGCACCAGCACCCCACATTCCCACCTCCTTACCTTGCCATCAGGCCCTAGAGCCAAATCTCCAATCTCCCCTTCATGTGCTTTGAAATCCAGAACTTTCTCCAGACTAGGTACCTATAGCCAAGCCAGTATCATGGATCAGACCATTCACAGCAAGAACACTATGATCCCCATCTCTCTTGTCCTAACGGCCACTCACAAGTTTCCCAGAATGCATGTTCGAATCTTCACAGTTCATGTCCTTTAAGCCCCTAAAGCCATACCTTCCAGACACGAACATGGCCATCAGTCCCTCCGGTGGCAAGCAAGGTATTATCATGGTTGAAGCGTACCACTTTCTGCAGTGGCTCAGCACTGAAGTCTGTCTGTACTGCCTCCAAATTCTTTACTCTGAGTTCAACCCCTTCATGCTGAACTTCCACTCCTGATTTCTTCTCTGCTGGAGCTGCCCTCTTCCTTTGTCGAGGTCCCTGCTCCTTCGTACCTGCAGCATAAACATTTGCCAGGATCCAGATTTCTTTGGGTTTTTGTTTTGTCTTTGTTTTTAAGGCAGGGACTTGCTATGTAGCCCAGGCTAGCCTTAAGTATCCTCTTAATAAATATCACTCCTAAGTACTGAGGCTGCACCACAACCTAGCTGAATCCAGGCTTCTATACTAAGTACCAGTCCTTCTTTACTGATAGTCAGAGAGCGTTCAGCGCTACCATGACCCCACATCTAATTTCTCTTCTTTAGAGACCAAGATTAGAAGGATTTTTCCAAAGCTCCTCACCTGACTTCTCCGCCTTATTGCTCTTCACTTGATGGACCTGGAAACGCAGGAGCTGACAGCAGGCATCCTGTCCGGCAGCAAGGATGTCACCAGCCAGTGCCAAGTTCATAGTGGCCCGTGTCTCTGTGTCATGAGAGTGCAGCAAGGAGGCGCTCAGGCACCCATTGATTTGCTCGAGCTGCAGAAAGTGCTGGGAGGGAACCAAGGTGGGCAAAGTTCAGGCGAACCCGGAAGTCACATCAGTCCTAGTCTTAGCCGTTTAATCCTGGTCTTAGTTGTATTCCTTTGCTTCCCACACCTCTAGCTCACGGGGTTTGTTTGTTTTTTGTGGGGTTTTTTTTTTGAGCTTTATTTTCTTGCTGGAGCTCCCCAATTCGTACAGCAAACAGTGCTTAGATTACTAGGTCAAGTTACAGAAAGAAAGGAATCCAGGCTCGAGCTACTTGAAAGCAGACAAGACAATGTGCCTTCCTGGAAAAGGCGAGCCTAAGAGCCCTGGACCAGCTCCCGTGGTCCTGCGCACAGCTTTCCGTCTGTTTTTGGACGACTCAACCGCTCTTCTCAGGTGAAAGCAGCACCCAGGCGCCTACGCCGGGTTTTCCCACTAGAAACCAGCAAGGCCTAAAGCAGGGGTACGGTCCACCCCTGCATCCCGACCCCGCCCCCCCGGCCACCCCGGAATCGCCCTCGGCCACGGCATGACTTGTTCCCAGTAGCCCTGCGTTCTCACCACGCCATTCTTTATGCCGGTCTTGGCGGCGCCTCCTCCGCCCGCAGCGATGAGCAGCCCAGTCTTGGGGTCCACCCGGAGCGCGTACAACGGGAACGGGGCCCGGTAGAGCTCCAGACCCCGGCGCCGGCCCATCCCGCACGCGCGTTCACTGTCAGCCCCGCGGAACCCACGACATGCCGTGCCCCTTCGACTGCTGCCGAACTCGGTACCGCCGTCGCCGGGAAGACCGAGGACCCGGCTCAGCACGGCGAGCTCGCCACCACTCAAACCACCGCAGGTCTCCGATCTGCGCTCGCGCGGCTGTCTGACTGGGGCTCGCAGACGCGCAGTGCGCACGCGCCGCGCTCCGGGGCCTCTCTCCGCGCAAGCGCAGGACGCCAATCCGCGTCAGCACTAGCGGGACGCGCTGCCACGGAACCCTGGCTTCGGATCCGGTTCCTAGCCCCGAGTGACTGCGGATCTGCCATCTTTGTGTGGGGCGTGGGGCTGGACTAGATTACTGAAGATCAGTAAACATTGAATTAAAAAGTTACCGAATTGGGACGCTCTCCATTCCACTTCAGTAGAGATAGATACACGGACTCATAGAAGCCGGGACCTTTATCACTTCGGAGAGGAAGGGATTTCTCCCAGGGCACAGCGAAGGCAGGGACTCCAAAACAAAGCTGGCTTCAAATCATATTCACTGCTTCCTAAATATGAAGAAATAACTCCCCACTTTGATGGCATCCTCCGCAGCTGATCGGGACCTTTCTCACGGCTTGACAATCAGTTCTTGACACCCAGTTCTGGAACAGAGAAGTTAAACGGGTGGCGGTTGCTCCCTGAGAGGTGTTTTATGTGTTCTGTACCTGGTACCTCACCACTGTCACCCCCCCCTTTTTTTTTCGAGACAGGATTTGTCTGGTGTAGCCCTGCCTGTCCTGGGACTCACTCTAGACTAAGGTGGCCTTGAACTCATAGAGATCCGCCTGCCTCTGCCTCCTGTGTGCTGGGATTAACGGCGTGTGTGTGCCTTTATAACTGCTATCCCTTTTTAAAGTTTTCTCTCCCTCTCCCTCTCTCTCTCTCCTCCTTCCCTTCCTCCCTCCCTCTCTTCCTCCCCCTCCCCCCTCTCTCTCGTGTGTTGTGTGTGTGCGTGTTGTGTGTGTGTGTGTAGTGTGCCCACAGAAGCCAGAGGAGGGCGTTGGGTCTCCTGGAATTGGGGTTACAGTTGTGAGCTGCCATATGGGTGCTGAGAATCGAACCTGAACCCGCTGGAGGAGCAGCTAGTGAACCACTCGGCCATCTCTCCAGTCCCCTGGCACCTTCGGGTCTGTACATGGGATTTCTGTGTTCGCCTGTGAATGAGTTGTTAGCAATGTCTTTCCCAATGAGGAAAATGGGCTGCTGTGTGTCAACCCAGACGTCCCCTGAGAAATGGGCCCAGTGGCCTATTCTTTGATTCCAGTTATCTGCCCACAGACTTGAATGACACCGGAAAAGGGCCTTGCAGAGGTCTCTAAGCACTTCAGATACGGGGATGTGTGGCACTTTCTATCCTTGACCTTTCTTTCCCTCCAACCTTGTTGAGGACTGACCTTATCCTATAGCCACTGATTCCATCCTGTGGGCACACAGTAGGACACAGACACAAGATCCTCAGGGTTAGGCTTTATTGGATACAGTGAAGGCTGAATGGGGCCTTGGGTGCCTCTGGTCCTCTTCAACCAGGGGAGAGCAGACTCCACAAGGGGTTTCCAGGGTTCAGGGCGGGAGAACACACCTGGCCTCCGGCCAGCCAGCCCTTCAAGGTGTTGTTGCTGTGGCTTCCTAAGGTCTGAGAAGTCCTGGTAGGGAGGGTGGGGTTTGTAGAGGGTGTTCCATAGGGTCTCCGCTGCTCTGGAATTAAGATGGTGACTTTTGGAGAATAGATTCTGGAGACACCAACCTCTTTGGGACTGTAGACGACCTGGGCCTTGGGGAGGCAGTGGCCCATCTTGGTGCTTGAGCTGGAGGCACGGAACATGGGCTGGATTTTAGTGATTGGAGGCCTGCAAACTTGAGGGTCCCGGCCTGGGAGAGTGTATCCATGACTTGAGCTGCTGGTGTCTGGGTTGTAGGCGGTTGACTCTGGACGACCTCTCCTTGAGGGCTTGCTTCCTGCCGGTTTTTTGGTGGTAGCAGATGCAAGGCTTTGGCCTGGCCCCGAGGCAAGCGGAGGCCGAAGCCAATGCCTATGCGGAGAGGCCCAGACTCCTGGCCCTGAGCACGGGGCAGTAGCTGAGGGAAGGCAAGCAGCCTTGCCCCCGCCTTGTACTTGGGGGTGGGACAAGATGGGGTGCGGGGCTGGAGGCACTGTAGACAAACGGGATACTCCACAACTGGGGCCTGGCCGGATGTGGATGTGCCGAGCCACAGGCGCTGCAGAAACAGTAGCTGGAGATCTCTTGCAATTCTGCGGTGCCCCACATGGACAACTAGGGCTTGGGCAAGGGCCATTGGGTCCTTGAATTCTGCAAGGTCCACCTTGCTTGCCACGCATCCCCCTGCCACCCCAGGGGACCTGGTGTTTTTGGATTGAGGACACTGCCATGTTTGTTTGTTACTGGAAATCCCTCGAGAAGGTGGGCTGGGGCTGGGAGAAGTGACAATGGAACTATGGATGCCCTGGAGGTGGGGAGGAAACTGGCAAGAGTAAGGAGAGGAATTTTGTACCTGGGAAAGAGAAGAGGAAGGGAAAAGAGGAGGGGAGGCACACAGCTGGTAGTTGAGGGGAGGGGGTGAGTGTGGTGAACGAAGACAGGGGTAGTTCTGGTGAAAGAAAGTGGGGGAACTCGGGAGGGAGGAAGAGTATGGGAGGGGAACAAAGTCAGAATTTGAGTCAGAAGAGTAGAAGTGAGGCCCAGGAGAGTGGGGCTGTGGCAGAGAAGAGAAGGGAAAATAGGCCGGCCTGGGAGAGGGCAAAGGTAGGTGGGAAGGAGGAAGGGACTGATGGGGGGAGAGAGATGATAAGTTGGATGGAGGGGAGTCGGAGAACTGTGAGAGGACCTGAGGGGGACACCCTGGGGGCACTGTGTTCTGTAGCAGCACCTGGTCCTTGTTTTGAGGCAACATTGCCTTGAATCCAGGGAAAAAAGCGGGTGGGGCCACAAGACTAATTAGAGACCTTCCTAGTTGGTGTGGGGATCTCTGAGGCCAGTTGTGGCTGGTGATCAAAACTGTCTTCTGCCACAGCAGTGTGGCCGCTGCCTAGTTTCGCTGCAGACGTCAGCAGCAGGCCAAGGGGACACGAAGCCTCTCTGCTTGTCTCTTGCGTGCTCAGTCCGGAGCCTGCATCTAAGCTTGACTCTTCACTTTTTCTTAACCATTTGCTAGAGATGTACGGAAATGGGGAATGAGAGCTGCCCTTGGGAACCGAGGGGCAACTCTAACTCTGTGGGCAGAACCCGGAGGAAGACCCAGTCTGGAAGACCTGCAGAGAAAACGACAGATGTCAGGATGTTGGAACGATTGGTCCACTTCTGGACTCTGCTCCAGGCGCTCAGTTCCAGTGTTAACTTATCACGACCCTAGATGTGAGGTCTTCGGATGTAGTTCAGCTGGTAGTGCTCTTGCCTAGCATGCATGAAGTCCTGGGGTTGATCTCCAAGAGCACATAAACACGCATGCTGGCTCAAGCTTGTAACCCCAGCAGGGACACAGGGAGATCAAGGCCAACCTGGGTTACAGGCATCTGTCTCAACATAACAGCAAAGACATTAGCTGCTTGTCACCTTTGAGGTCAGAAAACCTGGCAAGATGCTCTAGAGAAGGTAAAGAAGTGGAGCAGATCAGAAGGATGGAGTCCAAAGAGGCGACTTAGGGCAAAAGGACGGAGATGGGAAAGGAATGGAGATAATGGGCAGTGAGTTTTCCCAACATGGATTCCTTCTCTGTTTCCAAGACACTCCCTCAAATAGGGAAGAGAAAGCAGAGTCACAAAACAGTCTGTCTCCTCTGCCTCCAGCCTCTGACCCCCTAAACCGACTCTTACCCTGACTTCCAGTCCGAGTGGCGCCTCAAGGCCTTTTCAGGCAGGGCTCTTCTGTGGTGCAGGGTTTTGCCCCTCTATCCCTGACACACAGATTTTGTAAGCATCCTGATTTCCTGGCATGCTAGCTCCCCTGGCCACTTGTCACCCTTCACAGTGGTGTCCCTCTCACTCAGCCTGGCTTCGACCGAGGTGATTGTCAGACCCAGTGGCAGCAACAGTGGGGCCAGCAGGTAAAGGGCTCCCAGAGACTGAAGCTTTGCTCAGTGGGAGCTGAGGAGCTCGTTCACTGGCATCAAAAGCCTATGTCACAGAGGTCAGTTAATGACATCATAGGTTTGTCCTCCCCCTCCCCCATGCTCCAGATTCTTTCTCCTCTCCCTCTCTCTCTCTCTCTCTCTCTCTCTCTCTCTCTCTCTCTCTCTCCCTCTTTCTCTCTCTCTAAGACAGGGTTTCTTTGTGAAGCCTTGGCTATCCTAGAACTCGCTCTGTAGACCAGGCTGGCCTCAAACTCACAAAGATCCGTCTGTCTCTGCCTCCCAAGTGCTGGGATTAAAGGCACGTACCAGCAGTGCCTGGCTGGATCTTTCTCTCAGGGACCATGCAAAGGCTGTTTTGGTAAAATTGCCAAATAGACAGAATTGTTGGAGGCACACCCACAAACCCAGCTGTTTTTAAGATTTTGTTTACTTAGATTCATTTTTTTTTTTTTTTTTTTGGTTTTTCGAGACAGGGTTTCTCTGTAACTTTGGAACCTGTCCTGGAACTAGCTCTGTAGACCAGGCTGGTCTCGAACTCACAGAGATCCGCCTGCCTTTGCCTCCGGAGTGCTGAGATTAAAGGCATGCACCACCACCGCCTGGCAGATGCATTTCTTTCTGTCTGTGTAAGTATGTATCATATGTGTCCACGTGCTCAAGAAGGCCTTGGGAGAGGGTGTTGGACGCCTGAAGAGTTTAGACAGTTGTGAGTTGCCTGATAAAGGTACTGGGAACTTAATTCCAGTCCTCTGTAAGAGCAGCCAGTGTTCTTAACTGCTAAGCATCTTTTCAACCCCATAGCTATTTTCTTTTTTTATTATTTGTATTAAATGGCTTGTTTATTTATTTGCTTATTTTATATTTTATGTGAACTGATGTTTTGTCTGCAGGTATGTCTGTGTGAGGGTGTCAGATTCCCTGGAACTGGAGTTACAGACAGGTGTGAGCTGCCACGTGGGTGCTGGGAATTGAACCTGGGTCCTCTGGAAGAGCAGCCAGTACTCCTGAGCCATCTCTCCAGCCCTTGCTTTTATTCATTTAGTCATTGTATGTGCATGGGCACTCACATGACACATCACATATGTGGCAGTTAAAGGACAAGTTGGATTCCCTCCTTCCACCATGTAGGTCCTGGGAGTCAAACTCAAGGCATCAAGACTTGCAGCAAGTGCTTTTAACTGCTGAGCCATCTTGCCTGCCCCGATATTTCTTATTGTCTCTTTTTTGTTGCCCTGAACACTGGCTGCTCTTATAGAGGCAGGCGGATCTCTGTGAGTTCGAGACCAGCCTGGTCTACAGAGCTAGTTCCAGGACCGGTTCCAAAGCTACAGAGAAACCCCCAAATAATGCACCAGAATAAAATTAAGAATGAGTAAGAGGCATGGCTTATGTAAAATTGGGGAAAGAAAGGCTGGGGAGATGGTAAAGTGATTGTGGTATAATTATGAAGGCCTGAGCTGGGATCCCCAGCACCCACAGAAAAGCTGGGCATGGAGACTCACATCTCTGCGCCCCCAGCACTAGGAAGCAGAGACAGGTGGATTCTGGAGGCTTGCTGGCCAGCCACCCGAGTTGAAACGGTGAACTCCAGGTTTAGTAAGAAACTTAATGAATAAGGTGGATTGCAGTGGATACAAACACCCAACACTGACCTCTGACCTCTGCATGCGCACAGGGCAATGCACCCACTCCTCCATACTTCTTACCCAGACACACGCACACAGTGGGGGAAAGGCACTTATAAAAGGGTGTGTAGTAGAAATGACAATGTAGTAAAAACTTCAGTCATATCAGTTTTAGGAAGGAAACTTTTAGGAGGTTGAGGCCTCATCACCAGGACTGACAAGATTTGAATTTTAGCACAAAGACCCACAAAGTGCCAGATAAACTGGGCTATTAGGTTACCCTACTATTTGAGTCTTTTTGGAAAGTTTATGTCCTAGGGATACGAGGACCAGAATTTGAAGATTGTTCGTATTATAATATTTGTTGTTGGGCTGGAGAGATGGCTCAGAGGTTAAGAGCACTGACTGCTTTTCCAGAGGTCCTGAGTTCAATTCCCAGCAACCACATGGTGGCTCACAGCCATCTTTAATGGGGTCTGGTGCCCTCTTCTGGCCATCAAGCATACAGACAGACAGAACACTGTATACATAATAAATAAATAAATCTTTTAAAAAAATATTTGCTGTCTTTAGCTATTCATAATGAGCCCTAGTCAACCATACATGCATCTATGCTACCGTGATATCTCTCGGTGGACCCAGTCACCATAACAATGGAAGCTTGTAGCCAGAAGAACAAACCAGGTGATTAGAAGGATGCAAATTTCAACCCTATTTACTGACCTTGAAGGAGGAGAGAGGAAGTTGATACTGTATTAAGTCACCAGTGGCCAATAGTGTAATCACTGTGCCCGTATGATGAACTCTTCATTTAAAACAAAAACCACCATAAATAATAGGGTTCGGTGAACTTCTGGGTTGGTGATCTCATGGAGGTGCTAGGTGGATGGTGTGCCCAGAGAGGGCAAGGAAGCTCCGCACCCCTCACCCTTCACCCTTACCTTGCCCTCCACATCTCTTCCCCTTGGCTATTGCTGAGTTCTATCCTTTATGACAAAAGAGAAGGTCTAAGAAAGGTGTGCGCCTGAGCTCTGCGAGCTGCTCTGGTTTATCAGACAGACAGAGGGAGTCATGGGAACTCCGACTCACAGCCAATTACTGTACAGGCGACACAGGGCTCAAAACTACAATCTGACAATGCTTTAGGGTCTGTCCCTTTGAGCTATGCGATCCATTGTGAACATCTCTGGGTGTATAGTGCTAGAATTTCCTTGAACTCTTGAACACCCAGTTGGTGTCTGGAGAATTTGGAGGCGCTATGACAGAAAACACCCTACATTTGGCTTCAGAAACATCAGAAGAAGCAGAACTTCTCACTGTTCTGAATGAAGAATGACTAGGGAAACCACAGTTCTCACTGACCCCGCTTCTTTTATTTTGTGTTAATTACTATTAGTAAAATACTGTTAAGCATGCCGGGCAGTGGTGGCACACGCCTTTAATCCCAGCACTTGGGAGGCACCGGCAGGTGGATCTCTGTGAGTTCATGGTCAGTCTGGTCTACAGAGTGAGTTCCAGGACAGCCAGTACTGTTACACAGAGAAACCATGTCTTGGAAAAAAAAAAATTGTTGAGCAAGTGAAAGGAAGTACTCGGGCTGCAGAAATGGCTCAGTGGTTAAGAGCACTATCTCTGTGAGTTCATGGTCAGTCTGGTCTACAGAGTGAGTTCCAGGACAGCCAGTACTGTTACACAGAGAAACCATGTCTTGGAAAAAAAAAATTGTTGAGCAAGTGAAAGGAAGTACTCGGGCTGCAGAAATGGCTCAGTGGTTAAGAGCACTGACTGACCGGGGTTCAATTCCCAGCACCCGCATGGCAGCTCACAGCTGCCTGCAATTCCATTTCCAGGGGACCTGATACCCATGGCAAAACACCAATGCACATAAATATTTTACAAGAAAAGAAAAAGTCCTCTAAGAATTTGGCATCCAGGTTGTAATGTGGTTGTTTCAGTTCGCTGGTTGTTTCCTGTTGTAGATATTATCTGCCACATACTTTTCCCACCCAAATTCCTCCAGCTCCAGGCTTAAGAACATCATGTTCTATTTCTTTTAAACGTTCTACTCTGAAACCTGCAAATAGTGAAGAGGATGGATGAATAAGCTAATTGTAGTTGGCCAAGAGAGTCTGACCCTGTCGCCTTTCCTTTCCTTTTATGTCCTGTTTTTATGTGTGAGAGGGAGAGTGAGGCGCTCACGGGATATGGCGTGTGTGTGGTCAAAGGACAGCTGTCAGGAGTGGGTAACCACTTCCACCCCTTCCCCTCAAAGCTCCAATCAGCTTACTCTTGTAGAGCAGATAAACACCAGCTCAGGTTCTTGTTTTTTTTTTTTTTGTTTGTTTTTGTTTTTCGAGGCAGGGTTTCTCTGTGTAACAGTCCTGGAACTCACTCTTGTAGACCAGGCTGGCCTTGAACTCAGAGATCCGCCTGCCTCTGCCTCCTGAGTGCTGGGATTAAAGGCAGACCTTTTTGACCTAGCCCTTAATAACGAATGTTAAGAGAAAGAGAGGCACTCTGGAGAAAGACACAGCTAAGAGCATGTAGACGTCTCAAAGAGAAATCACCTTAAAGTCTTTGTTGTTGTTCGTAGCAGGGTCTAGTGCAGATCAAGCTGACCTTGAACTCCTTAGGTAGCTGAAGCTGGCCTTGAACCTTAGATCCTCCAGCCACCTGTCCTGACGGCAGAGGTTACAGGAATACGCCACAGCTCCCCGACTAGGAAGTGCTGGAGATCAATCCCAGCACTCCATGTGTTTTAGGCAAGCATCCTGCCAACTAAGCTATGTCCTGAGCTCGACATTCATTCTTGTATAAGGACAGAACCCCATGACCTAATCAGCACTCACACATACTACCATGTAATACTGTTGTGCTGGAGATTAAGGTTCATAAACTTTGGGAGATGAATTCAGTCCACAGTGGTGGTGGTGTCTGAACTGTCACATTTCAGGATTAGAAATGTGCACTTGGCCATTAAACACAACCCTTTGATGATAGTAGACTGTCAAAGGGTTTATTGTACCAGACACAGAGGGCAACATGTCTGGCATCATTTTGTCTTCACCCTCTCAGAGAGTCAGTCCCATGCTGATGGGACAGTGCCACAGCCTCTTACAGCTCAGCGTACTCTCACGGGGGCTCATCACGCCTGGCTGAAGTGGAACCTAGAAGTAAACTTGCTTTCACTTCCTAGAAGCCATGAAGCCCAACGTTCATGAGCTGGACCAATACCAACCTGGTAGAAGCATGTTTGAGGGGTGGGGAGTAGTGTCTCATCCCATGTTCTTGCCTGGCTGCTGCCTGTATGAAAAGAAACCACCTGGGAGCATTATGACAGAGTCTGCCCTGCTGTGTCCATCTCCTGGAGAGCAGGCTGAAGGACAGGACTGAGACCAAGTTGTCACAGAGAACATTCTCCAAGAGCCTGCCCCACGGCTGCTGCTACTCATGCATCCAGATTGTGCCATCTCGGCAGAGAGAACCAAGCCCAGCATGGCCTGAGCTACCTACCCCCTTAGAGGATGTTCAACATGCAAAGCCCTTCAAGACCAGCTCTCCAAGAGTCCTGGTGCCTTCTCTGCTGGCTGCGGGAACATTTGTACAAAATATTGGGGTGCTAGAAATGGTCCCTGCTCTTGCTGGCATGGGACCCACAACTCTGTCCATTGGTCTCACTCGCTCATAGTCACTGCATCTTTGTAGATGCTGTATCCCTGTATTCTTTTCTTTGCCTTTCCATCCTTTCTTGCTCTTTGTTTCTTTTTCTTCTCCTCCTCCTCCTTTTTTTTGTGGGGAAGAAACTCCTAGGCTATTCTGAAACACACTGTGTAGACCACGCTAGCACCAAAATTGAGCAATCTTCTGCTTGCTCTTTCTGTCTGCCTGCCTTCCTTCTTTCATTTCTTCAAACAGAACCTCACACTCTATAGCCCAGGCTGGCCCAAAGTTGAGGTGATCCTGTCTTAGCCTCCCAAGTGCCCCCTGTCTCTGCCTGTCTCTCTGTCTGTCTTAGCCTGCCTGATTGTCTCTCTGTGTGTGTGTGTGTTCATGTGTGTGTGTGTTCTCTGAGTGTATTCTCTATGTATATGTGTGTGTATGTGTGTTTTCTCTCTGTCTGTCTATTCTCTCTGTTTCTCTCTGTGTGTGTTCTCTCTCTATGTGCGTATATGTGATTCTCTCTCTGTGTGTGAGTGTTCTCTCTCTCTGTCTCTCTCTCTTTCTCTGTTGTGCGCATGCCTGCATGCTCTCTCTGTGTATTTGTGTATATACTGGGAATCATGCTCAAGGCCTCATGAACTCTAAGCAAACACTGTCACATTGCACATTTCCTTAGCCTGTGTCACTACTTTTCTTTTTTTAAAATTGATTTTATTGAGCTATACATTTTTCTCTGCTCCTTTCCCTTTCTCTCCCCTCCCCTTCAACCCTCTCCCAAGGTCCCCATGCTCCCAATTTACTCAGGAGATCTTGTCCTTTTCTACTTCCCCTGTAGATTATATCCATGTAAGTCTCTCTTAGGGTCCTCTTTGTTGTCCGGGTTCTCTGGGATTGTGATTTGTAGGCTGGTTTTCTTTACTTTATGTCTAAAAGCCACTTATGAGTGAGTACGGATGACATTTGTCTTTCTGGGTCTGGGTTACCTCACTCAATATGATGTTTTCTAGATCCATCCATTTGCCTGCAAATTTCAAAATGTCATTTTTTTTTTGCTGCTGTGTAGTACTCCATTGTGTAAAAGTACCATATTTTCCTTATTCATTCTTTGGTCGAGGGGCATTTAGGTTGTTTCCAGGTTCTGGCTATGACAAACAAAGCTGCTATGAACATAGTTGAGCACATGTCCTTGTGGAATGATTGAGCATCCTTTGGGTATATACCCAAAAGTCAAGGGGCATTTAGGTTGTTTCCAGGTTCTGGATATGACAAACAAAGCTGCTATTAAAATAGTTGAGCACATGTCCTTGTGGTATGATTGAGCATTCTTTAGATATATACCCAAAAGTGGTATTGCTGGGTCTTGAGGAAGGTTGTTTCCTAATTTCCTGAGAAATTGCCACACTGATATCCAAACCAGCTGTACCATTTGCACTCCCACCAGCAATGCAGGAGTGTTCCGTTTATCCCACACCCTCTCCAGTATAAGTTGTCATCAGTGTTTTTGATCTTGGCCATTCTTACAGGTGTAAGATGGAATCTCAGAGTTGTTTTGATTTGCATTTCTCTGATAGCTAAGAATGTTGAGCATTTCCTTAAGTGTCCTTCAGCCATTTTAGATTCCTCTGTTGAGAGTTCTTTGTTTAGGTCTGTACTCCATTTTTTTATTGGATTATGTGATGTTTTGATGACCAATTTCTTGAGTTCTTTGTATATTTTGGAGATCAGGCCTCTGTCTGATGTGGAGTTGGTGAAGATCTTTTCCCACTCTGTAGGCTGCTGTTTTGTTTCGTTGATCGGTGGCACTGCTTCTCACTGGGTGGCTCTCCCACGGAGGGCGTGTCTCTGAGACTGCAGGTCCACATGACCATGACTTCACAGCCCTCCCAAGGACTGAGCACTGACAGCAGGGGAGCCTTTTGGAGGTGTCCCGGCTACCTGAATCAGAGAGCAACCAGGATTGGCAGAGCCAGGGCGAGAGCCCTCTCCTTCCCTGATGGGTGAGTTCCTGCAGAGAGAAAGAACTCCTGTGTGCGCAGTGCTCTTGTGGCATCTCTGTAAATCTCACCTCAGCTCTGGTCGGATTCAACTTCTAAAGGGTCCCGGATGTTTGCTTCTCGAAGAAGGCCTCTCTGAGAAAGAGAAGATGGCACTGGAAGCTAAGAGCTTTTCCTTCGTCCCACAGGCATCTCTAGCCTCATTACTTCCAAGATTTGACGCTATACTGTAATCCCAGCAGCACCTGGGAAACTGAGACTGGGGGACTGTTGTGTGTTCAAAGGCCAGCCTGGGCTACGTAACAAGTTTCCAGCTATCCAAGACTACACAGCGTAACATTATCTCAAAACAAAATGCACTGGTCAGGTTGTTTCATCTCTGCACAGAACAGTTCCCCCCACCTGAAATGAGAATCGTTTTCAGAAGGCTTTCGGAAGCGGCACTGGCCGGCTGGCCCAGGTCCCAGTGAGAAACTGTCTGAAATTGCATGTGGGAAAGTCATGTGATTATATCTTAATTAAAAGATTTTAAATGAGGTAGACAACACCTGAGGAAAGATGCTTGATGTTGACTTCTTGTCTCCACATGCATGTGCACACATGTACACACACACACACACACACACACACACACACACACACGATCTCTTTTCTTTATGGTTGCTCTGGAGAATAAATAAGATATTCATATAAAGCTCAGAGGCACAATGCAGGGCATCTACGAAAGCTAGGAACATCAAAGTGTTATTAGGATACTAGCCAGGTTGTGGTCCTGCCCATCAAACAGGGATACAGGCTGGTGGCGGGGCAGGGTTAAAGTCCTCATAAGTGAAGGGCAGAGCCCTGAGGATGGCATCATTTCCCTGGAATCTTGGGAAGGAACCCTCAAGTTGGAATTGGGAAGCATGTTTGAGGAGTGGGGAGTAGTGCCTCATCATGTGCTTTTGGTGGGAGGAAGAAAGGACTGTGTGAGATAGATGCTGATAGTCTCTGACATGAGGGCTGGAGATCCAGAGCCCAGAACCATGGATTTGAGCCCCAAACCTGAAGCAGTAGGTCCATCAGAGCATGACCCTGTTAAGGTCAGTCATGGCGTGGAAGAGCACTCTCCTCTTACCCATCTCCAGGCCTTCTTGGCATGGGCCTTGTCCTAGGGCTTGGCCACTCCCAGCATGCGGCACCCCCACCTCTCAGCTGGGATGGGAGGCAGGCGGAGGATATTTGCGGGGGCTGTGCTGGGTGGGCAGTTTTCCCAGAGCGAGGAGTGAAGGATTGAGTTGGCGCCGGCTTCCTCAGATCCAGACTCTGCTGGCTGCATGGCCAGCCTGTCCAGGCTAACTTGAGCCTAGGGGCTCCCTCAGGCTCTGTGTTACTGCTCTGGGGACTATAGCTCCAGACCTCAGGAGAGTGGCATGTCACAGGAGGCCTCAGGGGCACCAGCAATGCCAAGAGCAGGGCATGGCCAGACTAAGGCCAAAGCACGGTTGCTTCTAGGCGCTGACAGGAAGAGGAGCCGCCTCAGCAAGACAAGGCAGGACCTATGGGACAGCACTAGCTGGAGTAATCACAGGCTGAGCAGAGCCACCTCTGCCCCTGGAGGGACCAGAGCTAAGGGAACAGCTCATGGCAGGGTAAGGACTCTTTGGGCTAGAGGAGGGAGCTGGGGAAGGCAGGGTTTGAGGGCAGTGAGATGCCACCTCTGAGGGCAGAGCCTCAATCAGTATTTGATGGCTCCGCCCAAGGGCAGCATCCTTAGACCCATGGTGCCACGCTGGTGCCACGCTGGAGGTGGACAGAACAGGTCAGAACTCCATCAGAGCACAGCTCAGAGAGGTGATCTAACTACTGTCTGCTGAGAAACTCAGGCCCAGAGGAGGATGTGAGCTGCCTAATGTCCCTGACCAGCAGCCAGTGGCGGGGACCTAGACTGAGTAGTTGTTATTTATTTGTATTTATTTATTTATCTGTCTGTCTGTCTGTCTGTCTGTCTATCTATTTTCCAGTCAGTCTCATGTAGTCCAGGATAGCCTCAAACGTCCTGTGTAGCCTAGAACCTGGACTTCTGATCCTTTTGCCTCCACATTCCAAGTGCTGAGAGTATGTGCATAAACACCCAGTTTACGCTGCGATAGGGATCGGGCCCGGGGCCTCAGACATGCTAGGCAAACATTCCCCCAACTGAGCGACATCCCCAGCCCAGGACTGTGTGTTCTGTCTCTTGGTGCAGAATCCTTTCCTCTTTACCATGGCAACCTCTTCATCTCAGGACCTAGTTGGGTCAAGGGTCAGCTAAGCAGGGGTATGGCTCTACGCTTCCTATAGCCCCCAGGGTACCCTGGTAAGCAGGCTCTAGATTGGGAGTGGAACAGATGTTAATGGGATAATAGAAAGGACACGGGACTCTTGGGTTCTGAGCCAAGTGTTGCCACCTTCCTGTCATCTGATCCCAGTCCAGGCCTTCCTTCATTTTATTATGAAGCCTGGCTTCAAACCAGTGAGGCCCATTAGCTCCATAAGAAGTCCTTAGAAGTCAAGACCAACCAGGCATGGTGGTGTACTCCTATAGTCCCAGCACTTGAGATGTAGAAGCAGGAGGATCCCACAAGGTCATCCTGGGCTACACAGGGAGTTCAAGTCTAGCATGGGCTACATGAAACTCTGTCCCAACAAAAGGAACTATGACAAGAGGGCAGGGTGAGATGCACTCAAGGGGGACCTCTCTGCAGAGTGAAGCCTGCCCTGAGAACGCAGCACGGGAGCGGACCCGGGTGAGGACACTGCGCCAGGCCTTTCTGGCCCTGCAGGCCGCTTTGCCCGCTGTACCACCTGACACTAAGCTTTCCAAGTTGGACGTGCTGGTGCTGGCCACAAGCTACATAGCCCACCTCACCCGAACGCTTGGCCACGAGTTGCCTGGCCCTGCCTGGCCACCCTTCCTGCGTGGACTCCGGTACTTACACCCGCTCAAGGTAGGTCGCTGGCCTAGGGTCTTGGTAGGAAACCTTGGGGAGGGGAATGGAATTGGGGTCATTTTCCTCCTGTTCTCTCAGGAGGAGGGCAGAGGCTGGCTTTTGGGGTGGAGCGTGACTGGGTGTCGTCTGCTGGGAGTGGGACTGCTTCAGGAGGAGGGAAATGCTTTGAGATTCTTAGTGTTGGCTGGGGTGGGGTCTAAGGCCCAGGACCCAGGAGAGTCACCGTGCATTTCCAAGCAACTTCACCCCCTTGAGTAGCGAGTGGCGCCTGCCTTTCTGGTCTCTGACTACTGTTGCTGCAGACATCTGGTCTCTGGGAGGACAACATCCTAAAACCCCAGTGCTCTGGAAACACCCATTGGAAGACGAGCCACCGGTGTAGGTTGGAGGGCTTCCAGCAAGCACCATGACAAACCATTACCCAGTTTTCCTGAACCTTGAGAATGCACAAGGAGGAAGCAAAGAAGGAGCC
Source organism: Ondatra zibethicus (assembly GCA_004026605.1). Lineage (NCBI taxonomy): Eukaryota > Metazoa > Chordata > Mammalia > Rodentia > Cricetidae > Ondatra > Ondatra zibethicus. The sequence goes on along the minus strand of PVIU01026122.1, from coordinate 149 downwards.
TGTCATCTCTTCTAGAGTACAAAATGAGTGAAAAGTATATGAATGAGAAAGGATAATAATAACCACACAGCAGTTACAGCTACTAAGGCTGGATGCTGGAGGCCAAGCTGAGAGCCATAGGGCAGTTCCCCCCCTTAGGGCAGTTCCCC
>PVIU01026121.1:0-22596 GCA_004026605.1 Ondatra zibethicus | reverse complement strand
TCCCTCCCTCCCTCCCTCCCTCCTTCCCTCCCTCCCTCCCTTGCTATGTGTGTGAACATTTGACTTGTGTATATATGTGTACCATGTGCACGCCAAGTGTCTCTGAAGGCCAGAAGAGGGTGTTGGATTCCCTGGAACTAGAGTTCTCAGTGGTTACGAGTCACTGTGTATACCCAGGTCCTTTGCGAGAGGAACAAATGCTCTTAACCACTGAGCCATCTCTCCAGCCCCCATACCTATTTCTGTACAGTCTATGAACTAAGAATGTTGTTTGCATCTTTAAGTGTTTGGAATAAATCAAAAGGATAATATTTTGAGAAACTTGAAACCAATATGAATTTTGTTGCCCATGAATAAAACTTCATGCCGAGTCACTTACGGAATATGGCAAACTTTCTCTTTAAAAGGCCAGTCAGTATTGCAGGCTTACTGGACTGTATTAAAGTGTCCTGTGACAGCTTTTCCATTCTTTCATTGTAGCAAAACACAGCCATAGGCGGTGACGTTAGAAGACAAGGCTGAACTCCTGAAACAGTAGAAAAGCCGAAGGACTCCTATCCAGGGAGCCAGCTCACTTGGGGTCCAGGCACGGAAACCAATCAGTGTTAGGATTTTGATCATGCTACTTCATGCCTTTGGGTCTGATTGTCTAGAAATTCTTTTTTTTTTTAAAGTTGTGCTAGACTTTGGAGAGTTCATCTGTTTATTTTATTTTTTAACAACAACAAAACTACCCACATTTATGTATTTATTTATTATGGGTACAGGTGTGTTTGTACTACAGTGTGTATGGAGCTCAGAGGCCAACTTGGGGGAGTTGGTTTCCTCCCCCCACTACGTGGGCTCCAGGGATCAACTTCAGGTTGTTGGTCTTGGTAGCAAGCACCTTTACCTGCTGAGCCATCTTGGTGGCCTCACTTTTTGTTGTTTTTTTTCCTTCTAGGCAGCGTCTTTGTAGAGGCCAGGGTGGCCTCACACTTGTGATCCTCCCACACAGCATACACCATCACTCCCAGCTTGAAGACTTCTTTTAGTTCTAAGATTTCTATTTTTTTTTTTAATTTTGGTATTCCAATGTAATACCATCTATTCTGAAAGTGTATGTTAGCAGTTAGAATACTTCAGTTGCAGGCAACAGGCATTAAGTCAAACAAAAAGAGACTTATTATAAAGATAGGCAGAAAGCCACAGAGATGAAGGGTAAGCAGGAAATACAGGTTAAGAGGACAGGTGGCAGGGCAGGTCCCAGCGGTAGGTAAGCGCCTTGGGATGTACCTCTAACCTCTGACCACTGTCTATTCTCAAGGCTATTATGATTGCATGCCTGATGTTATGTTTCCTAGCTTTGTTTAAAAGAACCACCATGATTGTACCCAAGAGGGAGCAATCATCCCTCAAAGTCAGATCAGAAGCTATGAGCAGAAAAAAAAAAAAAGGAAATAGATGCTAAGTGAGAAAGATGGGGGGATGCCCAGGGCAGAGAACGGTATGGTCGTTTAAACGCCAGATGATGGCGCATGAGGAACCAACTCTGGTTTGTGAATCATTTGCTTATTCTCTCCACAAACTCCCAACTTGTGAATGGCATTTGGAGGACACCAAAGAAATAAAAATGAGCTAAGGGAAAGGACATTTGGATTTTACTTACGAAGACCTGGGAATGGAATGTATTCCTTTTTAATTGGGGTCATGAAACTATATCTGGGTATATGCTCATTATAGAAAAGATGTTAAGTAATTCTCTAATTATATGTATTACTCTGTGGGCAGAGGATCCGGGACAAGTGACTTCTCTCACATGTCAGGGTACGAGCTAAAAGCAGGACTTGACTTCCTGACTTGAGTAACTGTTCTGAATCCACTGCCTAGCAACCGTGGCCCTGGTTCAGGAGCCCATGAGGAACCTGGCTCCCTCTGTTCCCCCTGGGCCTCAAATGGCGCTGGACACAGTAGATACTCTCCAAGGTGGTGTAGGAGGGTCCTTTTGTATTTGGGTTGCTTTCATTGGTTAAATAAAGAAAACTGCCATGGCCTTTTGATAGGGCAGCCCTTAGGTGGGCGGAGTAGATAGAATGGAAGGCTGTGAGAGAGAAGGCAGATGTAGACGCCATGCTTCTCCAGCACAAGATGGACACTGGTTAGACTCATGCCGGTAAGCCACAACTCAAGTGGCGATACACATTAATGGAGATGGGCTAAAATAATATGTAAAAGTTAGCCAAGAAGGGGCTAGAGATAATGGGCCAGGCAGTATTTAAATGAGTACAGTTTCCGTATAATTATTTCGAGTACGCACCGGGAGCTGGGCGGGACAGAACAAGGGGCCCTGCGCCGGAAACACAGCCCAAGCCCCTCATTGCAACACCAAGGAGCCCGCTATATAGCTTCCAGTGATGAAACCGGGGCTATCTCCACTTTAGATGAAGACGAATTGGGAGAGATGACAGCCATCCCCAGCTGTTGTCAGCAAAGCCCGGTCCAGGGAACTAGAAAAGAGCAGAGGAATTCACAGTCTTTTTCTAATGGGGGATGCAGCTGAAAGGTCCCTGGTGCTCACGTTGGACGATCTAGCTGTCTCGATATGTACATTGTTACTTCTGGCACGGAATGAAACATTATAACCTCCCAAAGCAAACTAGTGAGTGCAATTGTCTCTATTCATCTCCCCCACGCCCTTCTATGGTGGAAGAAGATGCTAGCCCGAGCCTTGGCATTTGCTCAGAAGAGAATGTTTATAGAAATTTGTCTTCAATCAAATACTCCTGCATGTGTGCACTTTTTGTTTAAAAACACCAGCTCGTTTTGACTTACCTTGGAGGGCTGGTGCCCGGTCTTGACCCAGCTGTCTCCCATTCTGTGGTGGTCCTAGGACTGGGGCAGGCTCAGCCCTTCAGGGTCAGAGCAGGTCCCAGTGTGCTGTGTGTGTGTGTGTGTGTGTGTGTGTGTGTGTGTGTGTGAGAGAGAGAGAGAGAGAGAGAGAGAGAGAGAGAGAGAGAGAGACCTCAGACACTGTGAGATGGCTTTTTTTTTAAAAGGAGAACGCCACTGTTTTTCTTACTTGAACTTACCTTAAAGCAGGGCAGGCGCTCCATTCGTCATGACTTCTCTTTCCCGAGGCGTTGGCTCTGCTCTCCTAGGCCAACATTTTTGCACTTACAGAGACTCCAGCTTTTGTTTTGCAACCTTGAGTGTCTCCAACTGTCTGAAGGCGTGTGGAGAAAGCCTCAGAATTAAATTAAACTCAGTTCACTTCAGCCTAATAAATCCACATCCCTCTACACCGTAAGGAGCAAAGGAGACAAAGTTGGAAAACCGAAGTCTCTGTAGAGCCTGGCTCCTTTCGAGATCCTTTGGAACAGACCCATGACTACTTTTCTTATCTTTTTGGCAGGAATATGGTGTTGTTTTATTTGAATAACTTTTTTTTCCTCCTCCTTGTATCTTAATATGGGGCAGCCCTGTGTGCCGTATCGCCGTTCTTTCCGACATCCCTGTGGCTGTAGTTCTGGTGTTATTTGACCTCACACCACTTTTGCCTTTCCTCCAGTTCTCTCACATCATGATAGCAAATCCTAAAGCATTCATTAATCCAGCCCAGATGGGGTCATTTCCTCCATGCCAATTTCCTTGGCAATTTCAGCAGACAGTAGAGGTCTTCACCCCCCACCGCCGGTTTTTCGAGACAGGGTTTCTCTATGTGTATTTCTGGTTGTCCTGGAACTTGTTAGTCTCTAACGAGGAGATCTGCCTGCCTCTGCCTGGAATTAAAAGTACGCGTTGCCACCACCCAGAGGCAGTAAAGGTCTTGCTGTTTAAGTGGAAGAGCTTTCTGGTGGGCTGCCTGTAATGGTCTGTTCTGTCTCTTTAAGAGACAAGCCCCGCCCATTACACTCTCCGTTATACTTCTTTCATGATTGGAGAGGTTGGCCAGAAGCCTGTCTCTCATTTCGGCTGGGCCTCATTTTTCTCTGAGTAGCCACAAAGTTGTACAAATGGAGAGCAATACTGACGGATGTTGCTAGACATGCTCGGACAGAAGTGTGGGCGGCAGGATCGTGAAGCCATGGAGGCCAGGGGTCACCCCGTCCCACTTACAACACACTCATCCTCCAGACGTCTGCCATTTGGTTCGCTCTGTGGCTTTCAGCAGAGATTACCATTCTTTTGACAGTTCCCGTTTCTCCCCTTTCTTCCTTAAAATGATCACAAACATTTTTTTTTTCATGTGAAACTCATTTTCAGAGTGATTCAAATGCCAGGAGCATCCAAAGAATGTTTCCAAGGCTGGAATCTGCAGCCAGACTTCTGGGATTCAACAGCTGTCCGGAAGAGCACTTTGTGGGGAGCGTTGAGACACTGGCTAGTGGATCCTCTAGGCTGAGAATCTCCTAGGACCAAGTGTGGAGAGACAGAAGCGCCAAAGAGCCAGGACCCATGTAGCCCTCACAGCGGCTCTGACAGGACCCAATGCACTGCTCAAGACAGCTCTTTCCCTCAAGAAGAAGCTGCCCACACTCTGGAAATTAACATTCTGTGTAATGGGGACTTTCAGTCAGGGCTTTTTCCAATGAAAAGGTTGCAGGGAAACCAGGAGAAGAGAAAATTTTCAGCAGAATGAATCTGCAGTCTAGCCATAGAGGGCAGAGCAGTTTAGGATTATTCTTTGTGCAGTGTTTTGTTGATCAAACGAATATCTTGCCAGACTCTAATTTCAATATATCTCTATTACACCAGAAAACAACTGTCTCTTATATTATGAGAAGGGGGGGAGCATCCGCAAACACTAAAAATCTAAAATTTGCACCTAGTTCTTTTGGTCCACCAGAGTCGGTCTTGCCAAACATCCCTTGAAATTTTCTGTGTCCAGAGTCCTGCTTGCAGGTCTGTAGATGATGCTCGGCCTCGCAGACCGGCATGGGGAACCGAACGATGATACCAAAGCAATAAGAAAGATTCTTGTTAAATGCTCTTTGCATTTCTCACCTCACTCTGAGATAATGCTACCAAGAGTCAGTGTAAGCTACTCCATGCCCAAGCAGGGTGGCTCTGTTTAAAGTCACATCCCCATCTCATCACCCTTGTTTCTCTTGATTGTCAGTAGATTTGCCTGTGACTTTCACAATGTCCGTTTGATCTCGTAAGGAGCGAGAGAAGGCTTAGGACTAACTTGTGAGATGCGCAATATTTGCTGTCTGGTTCTTTCCCCCACGATCAGGGGTGGTGTATTTTCCAACGTCTTGGACTGTCTAATTGAATAAATAAAACTCATTCTGAATTTGAACCGAACAGGATTTGAAGGGTGGAGAGGAGAGAACTCCGTGTAATGGACCGCCTGTCTACGCAGTTGCAAAACTTAAAAGAGAGTTTGCAGAGATTTCCTTTTCAGGACAGCACCATTCCAGCAAGGTGGTAGGGAGATAGATGATTTAGTGACCTGGACCCAACATGTGTATACCAGCTAATGTTTGCTGCTAACGATGCAACAGGTACATACTGTATGTGCTATGGACTAATGTACTTGAGTGGTCAGCAACTAAACTCTGTATTTACTGATTTGTTTTTACAACCACTAGATTGTTCTAACAACTGCTGTCAGCCTGGCATACTCCTTTATTTCCGGCACTTGGGAGGCAGAGGCAGGCTGATTTCATCTGAGGTCAACCTGGTCTACAAAACAAGTTCCAGGACAGTCAGGGCTACACAGAGAAAAACAAAACAACAAAATTACTGTCACCACCACCACTACCTCCAACAGTAAACTCTCTAGTTCTAAAAATAAATTGGTTCTACATCTTCTCATTTAAATTTAAGTAACTAACTGATCAGCTAAACTTTCTCTGGAGCTGAAGCCACTGACATATCAAGATTGGCCCACGTAGCTGGGCAGTGGTGGCGCACACCTTTAATCCCAGCACTTGGGAGGCAGAGGCAGGTGGATCTCTTATGAGTTCGAGGCCAGCCTGATTTACAGAGCAAGTCTCAGGACAGCCAGAGATACACACAGAGAAACTGTGTCTCAAAAAACAAAACAAACAAAGAAACAAAAACAATTGGCCCCTGCTACAGAAGTGTAGCTAATCCTAGGGTTTGATGGGTATGTATCTAATACAGCTCTCTTTATAATCTTGTTCTGATGTCTCTGAAACACTCACTAAGTGGTCTAAAATTGTCCTTGTATCCAACAGATGTACCCAATTGAACACTTTGTATCAAGCATCTTCCAGGCGTGGTAGAGCAAATAAACTGTGACGTCTAGATTATTCTCAAAAAATCCCTCCCGTGGCTTATAAAATACCATCCCTGGATGCCCTTCACTAAATTCTACCCAGCTAAGTGTTCCTCTAACAATGGATCAGGTTGCTGTTTTATTTCGCATTATTTTAGCTGGGAACCAGATGAGCCAGTTGGATCCTAATATTTAGAGGCTTGAATGTACTATAAACACTTTCTTTTCTTTTTACACTCCGGCTTCAAGGTCACCTCATGTCTGAGACACACAGGGGCAGGAAAACCAGCTGCACCTATGCAGGGTTCATAGCTTCACTTTTACTGACTCTGGGGCCTCATTTGTTGGGTGGGTGGATGATTGAAATAGTCTCTTCTGTCTTCTGTTTCTGACTCCATTTCTTCTGGGGAAACCATTATGGCTGCTGTATGTTAAACCATTAAAGCATTACGTCAGGGAAGACTCTATCACGAGCCACACTGCCCACCTGGCAATGACCATTCTTGAAAACCTTAATTTTTTTCTTTCCCTTTTCCTTTGGTGGATGGCCGTGTCACACCGTCGAATGTGAACTGTATACTGTGTTGCTATACTGTGCTATTTTTTTTTTGAATTAGCAAATGTTTGAGATATTATTCAGTTCAACTACACTATTGACTCTGATATGAATGTAAGCATTTTTCCCCATGAAGGCTAAAAAAAGAAACAACAATGGCTCTGATGTCTTGAGGTAACAGCAAATCACGTGAAATAGGAAAAGAAGAAATTGCTAGTCATTTTAAAAAGGAACATAAAAAAAGAAAACAGACTTTTTTCTCTTGGTGAGTTGAAGGTCTGGCCATAAATAGTATAAATTTCTTAGAGCCACAATATATGGCAATACTGCTCATTTTAATACCATCACTAATCATTTGGAATACTTTGACATCCTTTCATTTCATTATTTGTGTATTTAGCGGGAACTCTCTTTAAAAAGTCATGTCACTAGCCAGTGCAAGTCATTTCATGGTCATGATGTAATTGTAAGGTAATATTTCAGGGCTGTCAACATCAAAGACCTGAAATATGACTTAAAAAAAATCAAGCGAGACCCCTCTGAACAACCTCTTACAGGGCCTAGCCAATGGCGTTCCGTCTTCTGTTTTCCTTAAGCTTTTAAAAACAGAATCATACAAAAGATATGTTCTCTGGAGGCGTATGAATTAAAGAGTAAAAATAAATAATGCCAGGTGAAATTTCCCTTTTGATTTAAACAGTGGGAAATAGAAGTACTGGATATGTCAGGAGTAAAAAGAAAACAGAAAAATTGTATTCAAATTGTGAATTAGGGGCCTAAGATGCGGGTAAGTGGTAACACACTTGCCTAGCCAGACCTAGGCTTAACACCAAGAAAAAAAAAATTTAGTTTTCACATTGGAAGGATTTTTTTTCTTTCTTACTTTTGTTGTTTTTGTTTGTTTGTTTTGAGACATGGTTTCTCTGTGTAGACTTGGCTGTCCTAGAACCAGCTCTGTAGACCAGGTTGACCTCAAACTCAGAGATCTGCCTGCCTCTGCCTCCTAAGAGCTGGGATTAAAGGTGTGCACCACCATGCCTGGTTGAAGGAATATTTAAAAATGTATTGAGAGTATCTGTATAGTTTATCTTGCAGAAATTTCTAGAATCTGTTAGCTGTGAAATTTAAAATTCTTTACATATATTAAAGGCCAAAATATTTTTATGTAAAAACCCACATTACCTTATACATTTTCTATATATTTTAAAAAATAAAAAATATTATTGTATGCATTTTGGTGTTTTGACTGCATCTGTTTATTACATCCATGCCCTTGGAGGTCAGAAAAGACATTGAATTTCCCAGGAACCGGAGTTATAGACTCTTGTGAGCCACCATGTAGGTGCTGGGAATCAAACCTTGGTCCTCTGGAAGATCATCAAGTACACTTAACTGGTAAGCCATCTCTCCAGCCCCTATTCTAAATGATTTTTGTTTATTTTACATGTATGAATTCTTTGCCTGCATATATGTCTATGTACCATGTGCATGACCCAAGGGAGAGAGGAAGGGAGGGAGGGACGGAGGGAGAAAGGGAGGGAAAGATGGAGGGAGGGAGGGAGGAAAGAAATATAGAAGGGAGGGAGGGGGGGAAGATGAAAATGTATATACTTATACAAGACAGTTTAGATGATGACGATTTCTTTCAGTTGTGAACTGTTAACGCCTGTAGTGTTTCCTGCTCTGATAACTCAGAGTAATCCTCCAGCATCCTTTATTTCCTGATGGACTTACCAGAGAACAGAATTATGAAGAAGAAGAAGAAGAAGAAGAAGAAGAAGAAGAAGAAGAAGAAGAAGAGGAAGAAGAGGAAGAAGAGGAAGAAGATTGATTCCTGGAAGCAGAAGAATCAGCTGAAAACCACATGAAAGTAAAAACAAAACAGGCTCTTTCTTCAGAAAGAAAGAAAAACCTTGGTTTCTGCTACTGAAAAACAACGCCTGGAATGAGCATTTCAAATTGGTGTGATGTGATAGCCCGCCCCCCATCTACCCACCCAGGAGACTTCCTAGGACCGAATGTCTCCCCTCTGGTCTTCTTCCTAGTCCTAGGCCACTCAGAGGTGACACCATCCCTCTCGGGACATGGGGAAGTCAACAAAGACAGCAACAGTAGTAACAGTAGAGCATAGTGCCCCACAGCTACCACCTTGGTCCCCACCGCGGGTCAGACACAAACTGTTGGCTTCTGTTGCTATTTGGAGGTCCCCCCTGTGCTTTTCCAGACAATGGTTTATTGTCACCGGGAGAGGAAACTGCTCAGAGACGTCAAGTAGCTCCACGTCTTTCTGCCTAACAAGGAAGCCACCGAGCAGCACTCAGACCCTGTCTGCTTTCCCCAACAGTCTCCTTTTCTAAGACTCCGGCTGAGGTAGCCTGGCTATCCCTGCATAGCAGAGCCAAAGAGACGGGGAGAGAACGCATGCGTGAGAAACGTCCAGGAAGGTGGGAGAATGAATGGTCAGCGTGGTCCTGGACGTTCTTTGCCTCCGTGATGAAGGCCAGCCTAGTTTGCTGTTGTATTCCTGTATCACATTCCTGGATACATATTCCTAGGTATCACAGAGGAAATTAACAAATGAGAAGTGAATGAAGTCTGTGGGTTCTCCTTAAATTTGTTCCAGATTGATCCGGAATTTAAAGCCGCTGTTACACCGGGGGTGGGGGAGCGAGGGGGTGGGGAGTGGTTAAGGAATGGTGGTAGTTTGAAAGGGAGCTTAAATAGAGTGGCTCAGAGCACAGAAAGGGGGAGGGTGATAACACTTAGGAGACACATTAATCGTGGCAATTCAGGGCACACTGAGGTCCTCACAACACTGATCACACAGTGGCCAAGAACCTGGTTGAGCTCCCTGATTGGTCTCATGAGGGGGAAGAACCTACGGGCTGAAGGACAGAAGGGGCTGGCAGGGGGTATTTCCCCACTGTGGTCATCACTGGGCCAACTGCTAGGCTGCTCAGACTGTTTTCTGGACTGTGGTGACTGTGTGTGATGAAGAGCCATTCCTTTGCAGCCACACAGACCCATGAAGCACCAGAACGTGCACACCCACATTTTCTCTGGTACTCCCCTGAAAACCCACCCAGTTTGGACTTGGAGGCACCTTCCCTAATGGAGCAAAGTAAAATAAAAAGCAGAATTTCCCCTAGCACAAAGCCACTTTAGATGGCATGTCTCAGTCTGAAATAGAGCTATGCAGGATCTACCTGGACTCACTGACCCCATATTCATGATGTAACTAAGAGAGGAGCTGAGAATGTCTGTGGCAGATAAAGTATCTCTGTCAGGGAAGAGATTTTGCAACTGACTTCAAAGACAAGAAAAGAGAGTCACTGTTAAAGCCTGGGTTTCATGGGGAGACCTCATTTCAGCAGAACACTTAATAAACCAACTCCACAGCGTGGAACTTCTAGGCTCTTTGATCAGCAGCACCTGGAGGCTCAGCGTTTAGGGCTTAGTAGTGCTTTGGGCACGTCTCTTGTGGGTTAGCCCTGGATTGAGTCAAGGCTTCATCCATTCTCTGGAGAGTTCTCTGCAACCTCCCTAGACAGTCTCCAAGCAGTTTAGATCCAGAGACCATTTTCCTTCTCACTTGGCATCTGTCTGCTTTACTTGTGAGCACATTAGTTTCCATGTAGACTCATCTGTACTTATCGGATCCCAAGACTATGCAGGCCTGAGAGCATCCCAGCCAGGAAGAATCCATACCTGGTCCTTCTCAGCAGCCTGCTTATCATGTTTCTAATAAAAAAATAAATTAAAAAGAATTACTTCACAGAACAGCCCAGAGAAGAAAGTTAAATAAAACCTGGGCCTCTGGGTACTTTGGACCAGTCTATTAGACTTTTGACCCTTCAAATACAGAAGAAAAAAAAGTTATTTCTTGCTGACAAAATATATCAAAGTGGGAACAAATACAAAATAAAATTAAGCTCATAAATTTGACAATGCCATTTGCTTGTTCTTAGGAACCGCCAAGAATTTATGCCCAAATTTCTATTTTATCTGCAACTCTGAGTTTGTTTTCACTGGAAGGGAAGTTCCTTCAGCAGAGGGTAATTTAATTTTATTAGTAGCCAGACACATTCTGTTTAGATTTGAACTCCTTTTAAAACGGGCGTGTTCTATCAATCGCTCGTCTCCAGCATGTTTGGATTATGGACCCTGCTAAAAAAGGGGCCGTCTGCTTATTGATGATTTGGTGACCAGCAAGAAACAGACACCTTGGTCTACAAGAGCTAGTTCCAGGACAGGCTCTAAAGCTACAGAGAAACCCTGTCTCGAAAAACCAAAAAGAAAAAAAAAAAAAAAAAGAAAGAAAGAAACAGACACCTTATCTACAGCAGCTTCCCAGAGAGAAATATTATCAATATTCACAGGTTAATTAGCAGGAAATGGTCTGGCCACAGCTCTCTTGCCACGTGGCGGCCTCCCTGCCCCCATGGGACTCAAGGCGGCTTTCCTTGTGAATGGCCGTTATTGGACATTGCCGAAGGGAGAAAATTCCAGCAATAGTGAAAACATCGCTTTCCACTCCATCACTAGAAGCCAAACACAGAAACCATATTCAAAGAGTTCTTTGTCCGCAAGATAGCGAGGAACCAGAAACTTGTTCAGCCAGATTCTCTTGTTACAATTTACTGCTTCATCAGGTGGGGGCAGGGACAGACACAGCCCTCCTTTCAATAATAGGATGATTCCCACAGGAAGCTTGGCATCTCCAAGTGTGTGTTTAAAAAAACACACACACACACACACACACAAAACCCTTCCTCTGCTCGCACCTCAGCCTCCAGGGTGGAAAATGTGCTTCTGACTGCCGGAGGGCGCCCACCCGGAGTGGGGATTGTGGACCAGTAACCAAACTGGCGCACCAGCGGCGGCTTCCCAGTTGGACCGGGAGAGGTGCCAAGGGCGGCCCTATTTCAAACACCTCTCCTGGGGATTAAAGGTGGGAACCCAGGCAGGAAGGGATTGAGAGAGAGAAAGAGAAAGGATGGACAGACTTCCACCTCCCTGGCAGAGCATTCCTGGGAGAACAATCGCCTTTGTTTCCAGCAAGCTGAGAGTCGCTTGGGAAGAGCAGCCGATCCGGGTTTAGGGCAGGTTATAGCCTGTGCGTACAGGCACGTGAGGTCGCCTGGTGACCGAGGGCCCAGGTGGGTGGGCCTGGAATGTTGATGCTAATGCAGGGCTGAGGGGGTGTTTGGGCGCATTGTCTGCCGGCTTACATCCTGCGTTCTCGTTGCATTGGCTTCTGAAGCTCCCACCAGCAACCCGGCATCCTCCAGAGGAGAGCTAAGTATAAAGACATGTAACCTGTCCATCTTGGGGATGGAAGTGGCTTCCGTCCAAGTTAGGCCACAACTACTTGGAGAATCAAAAAACAATACGCAACAGTTTCATAGACCCTCAGTTATCTTTAGGGAATTGAGGATTGTTTGGTGGTTTGAAAAAAAAAATGGCCCCAAAGAGAGGGACACTAACAGGCCTTGTTGGAGGAAGTGGACTGTGTGTGTGTGTGTGTGTGTGTGTGTGTGTGTCCGGGGCAGGCTTTGAAGTCTCTTGTGTTCAAGCTTCTCTCAGTGTTATACTAAGACCACTTCCTGTTGCCTCCTGATCAAGATGTAGCCAGCACCGTGTCTGCCTGCGCACTGCCACGCTCCCTATAATAATGGACTGAACCTCTGAACTGTAAGCTGCCACCTCAATTCAATGTTTTCCTTATAAGAGTGGCCATTGTCATGGTGTAGCCTTGGACTCCTGTTTTCAAGATCTGATGCCTTAGAAAGGCATGGCTGATAGCTGGCCCAGTGCTGACGCAGGAGACAAGGGAGGAAGCCACTTACCTATCCAAGCCCAGAATGTTCTGCATAGCTTCAAAAGGCCGGTTCCTGCTTTGTTCCCACACCCTCCCTGCTCAACCAGGGCTTTCATTCCCATTTTCACCTCAACACCCTCTTTTGCTTTCTCAGGACTTCTCTTCGTTCCTTCTCTGGGTACTTTTGACTTTCCAGGCACTCACGTTTAATGTCTTTAAAATGGATCCCTTTAGCTTGTTAAGTGTCCTCACACAATGTGTTTTGTATCTTGGCTGTGAGGCCAGAAGAGATTCCATTTTGGCGCTGGGACCTTGTGGGACTTCGAACTTCACCCCCACCCCTGAGAAAAGCCCGGCGTTGCTAGCCCCCTTCTAGGGGAAGTATTAGCTAATGGGAAAAACCCATGCTACACAAAACTGCTGGCAAGATGCTGACCACCTAACTTCCCCTATCAGTTGAGTAACAAGGGTCTAACCAGATAAGTTTCTAAGCAGCCCCTGTGGTTAGCAAAGGGTCAGCAGATGTCTGGAGGATGTGACCAGGGGACAGTTGCTGTGAATGAACAACCCCCCCCCAGGCAATGACAGCCCATCAGAGAATAACAACTGAGCTTTACCTAATCTTTAGCCAAGTATGATATAGGATACGTAATTTTGTATTTTGAGACTGTAACCTTGTGACTGTTTTGTGCTTTTTGTCTTTATGAACCCCTTACAATAGTAGACGGGTTCCTTCTCCCCCCATCTGCTGTGTGAGACTGTGAGGCAAAGGACCCATGCTAGCCCGTACTTAATAAACAAAACCTTGCTTTTGCATTCAGAAGGGTGGCTCTGTGGTGGTCTTCTTGGGGGTCCTAGGACTCAGGGACAACACTGGCCATCAATTCATTCAACCAGTGTTACTTGAGTTACCTGCTTTTGCGGCAGAACTTTTTCGGGTCACACTGGTGACGAAACCTGACAAGGACTCCTGCTCTCATGGCCCGTATGTTCTAACAGGATGACAAACATTTATCTATAAGAATAAAAGTAAGAAAATAGGGCTGCGGGGGCTGGGAGTATAGCTCAGTTGGTAGATCTAGTCTAACACAGGCAAAGCACTGGGTTTTATCCCCAGCACCATATAAATGACTACACACACCTGTAATTCCGACACCCAGGAAGTGGAGGCAGGACACCAGAAGGTCAAGTTCAAATCCAAAGCCATTCTCAGCAACGTACCGGTTGAGGCTGACTTGAGATACCTTCGACTGTGCTAAGGAGCAGAAGAAAATGAAGATAAAGTCTTAGTGGTAGTGTCCGCTCAGCAGGCTCAAGGCTCTGGGCTCAATGCCCAGTACAAGAAGAAAAAAAAAATAGAAGAAGAGAAAGAAAATGGTTAGCATGTATGCTGGGTGTGATGGCACATACCTATAGTCTTAGCCCCCAGGAGACAGAGGCTAGGGGGTCACTGCAGGTTTGAGGCCAGCTGGGTCACAAGATAGAGTTGCAGATCAGCCAGAGCTACATAGTGAGCTATTCCCTGACTGTTCCGCTTACCTCCTTACAAAAGAAAATTATCAATATTGGAAGGTGGTAAGTGCTGTGGAAAAAATAATTTAGGACAGGAAAGTGATGGATGCTGACCACACTGGAAAAGGTTGGATCACTTGCTACGCTAAAATTTCAGTGCCTGTATTTTTTTATTTGCATAAATGGCATTGCAACTTATTTTTGCCTTTTGCTTTTTTGTTATTTTTGCTTAGCACCACATTTTAAAGATTCTCCCCAAGCTGTTAGGAGTATATTTAATTTATTGCTTCTAACTTTGTGTCACGTTCCATGATGTGTGTTCACTGTACTTACCCAATCTCCCAGTGATCGACTCTTGGATGTCTTCCAGCTTCCCAATCGATCAACATTATTGCCAGCGAGAAAACCACGTTTTAGATTTACAGCCTAGAGTAAAATCACTTGCTGTAAATTCTTCTTCTACTTAAATTCACCAAGTGTCACAGTTGTTCCCCGGAATTGCTGAAACGGTTCACAGCCCCATCAGCATGTACAAGGGTCCTTGTATCTCCTGCCCCTGCCAACACTTGGCATCACCCAGTTCCTAGAGTGTTGGCCAGAGCAGCCTGGCTTCTGCTGTCAATGCTGCCACTGAAATAACATTCTGTTGTAGGTTTCCAGGGGCCCTTGTTTTCCTGACTCGCCTTCACTTCTTCCCAACTCTGTTTCCCTCTAAACACCAACCTATCTCACAGGTACCACCAGGGAGCTTTTCTATGTAAAGACCAATTCCTTTTGTATTTCACAGTCTCGGGTCAGAATTCCCATCCCTTCGTTGTCTAGATTGTGCGTTGAAATTATCTCTCCCTCTGTGGTGTCACCGTTTGGCTTCTGTACTGGGTTCCTATCTCCGATCTAAGCAGACCTATGTTATCCCCTCTTACTTTAAGACTGTCAATTGAGGGTTGAAGGAGGGAGGGGAGTGGCAGGGAGGGGAGCAGAGAAAAATGTAGAGCTCAATAAATATCATGGGAAAATATATATATAAAGACTGTCAATTGATGTGGTCCACCGACATGTTCTTTCTCCAGCCATTGTTTGTTCCTTCTGGCTTTAATGATGGGATGGAGAGATGGCTCAGAGGTTAAGAGCATTGACTACACTCCCAGAGGTCCTGAGTTCAATTCCCAGATGGCTCACAACCACCTAAATAAATTAAAAAGAGAAAAAAGACTGTCAACTGATATGGTCTACTTTGCCCATGTTCTTTCTTCAGCTGGGAAAGTTGTCCTCCCATCCTACCAGACAACTGAGGCTCACTAGAGACAGCAAGATACAGTCTATTGCTTTCTTCTCAGTTTTGGAGCCCTGTCCCTCAAATGTTCCCACGGTTTGCTCTCTATCCTTACTGTGACAATGTTTCTTCTTTCTATTGTGGATACTGCAGAGCCACACCTTTTTGGGGGAGGGTCTGTGTTCTCGTCACTGTCCTAGTCTTGGGATTTCCTGCCGTGTGGGGCACACAGGCGTTTCACCAATGTGCATTGACCAAATGAAGGAAAGCAAGAGTGAGACAAGGCTTTCTGTCCGTCTCTCACACATGAAATTGTTGCCAGTATCAGGTTTTCCTGCCCTCTTTTGTCTTAGCCCATTTAGGTTGTTTTAAGAAAATACTTTCTTCTCTAGATGAACAGAAAAAAAAAAAAAAGAAAATACTTTAGATGGGTGGTGCGTGCCTATAATCCCAGCTGCTGGGAGGCTAAAATGAGAGGATTGCAAATTCGAAGGCCTGATAGGCAATTTAGCAAAGACTGTTTCAAAATTTGAAAAAAAAATTTAAATGCTAGGGATACAACTCTGTGGTATAGTGTTTGCCTACCATGGCATAAGACCCTGGGTTTTCTATCCCTAGTATTGCAAACAAACAAACAAATAAATAAATGTGTACACACATGCATGAGTTCTCCCCTCTAGTCTCCATGTGTACACACATGCATGAGTCCTCCCCCTAGTCTCCATGTGTACACACATGCATGAGTCCTCCCTCTTGTATCCATGTGTACACACATGCATGAGTCCTCCCCCTAGTCTCCATGTGTACACACATGCATGAGTCCTCCCTCTTGTCTCCATGTGTACACACATGCATGAGTCCTCCCTCTTGTATCCATGTGTACACACATGCATGAGTCCTCCCCCTAGTCTCCATGTGCACACACATGCATGAGTTCTCCCCTCTAGCCTCCATGTGCACACACATGCATGAGTCCTCCCCTCTAGCCTCCATGTGCACACACATGCATGAGTCTTTCCCTCTTGTCTCCATGTATACCCCCCCCATAGACAGAGAGATAAAAACAGAAACAAAACAAGCAAACAAAAATACCACAGACTGAATGGCTTAAAACAAAAGAAATTGATTTCCCAGGTTTCTAGAGGTTAAACTCCACATTTTTAGGGCACCTTACATCCTAGCCGACTCCCACAGGCCCACCACTAACTACCACTACCATGGAAGTAAGGCTATGAACGTGTGAACATGGGGACAAGCATTCATATTATAGCCGCCTCCAAATATTTCTCTGCTTTCCCTTTTACTCAAAAATTGACTCCTAACCCCAGCAACTTCATAATTTACCCACATCTCTTACTACTTATGGAAGTTTTAGAACACAAGCCAAGACTATTTGAGGTCATGATTACTTGTTAAGTGGTGTTTATATTTGATGGATAATATTGAATAAACAAAGGGCAGAAGATTGTGTATGGGGGGCCCCTCAGGACTAGGAATAAAGATTAAAAACAAGCCAGGTAGTGGCGGTGCACGCCTTTAATTTCAGCACTCAGGAGGCAGAGGCAGGCAGAACTCTGAGTTCGAGGCTGAGTTTGAGTTCCAGGACAACTAGAGATACACAGAGAAAGAGAAACCCTGTTTTGAAAAGCAAGAAGAATGAGAAGGAGAAGAAGAAGAAGAAGGAGGAGGAGGAGGAGGAGGAGGAGGAGGAGGAGGAAGAAGAAGAAGAAGAAGAAGAAGAAGAAGAAGAAGAAGAAGAAGAAGAAGAAGAAGAAACCTCATTACTCATACTAGTTATTAGTTGCTATTGATCATGGTTATTATATTCTGGGATGCCAAGATCCTCACCTAATGAATGAGCCGGGCAAGCTCATGACTAGTATTGCGCCAGAATAAGTCAGCCTCTGCTTTCTGCTGCCTTCTGGTCTTGCCTGAATTTAACAGTTATTAACCATCTTAAATCTGGGCCAGGGATCTCAATGTTCTTACTTATCTTTCATAGACTGTTTTTTTTCCAAGCAGGAAAAAAAAAATCAGATCTCTTGTAATC
The DNA here is from genome assembly GCA_004026605.1 of Ondatra zibethicus. NCBI lineage: Eukaryota > Metazoa > Chordata > Mammalia > Rodentia > Cricetidae > Ondatra > Ondatra zibethicus. The sequence goes on along the minus strand of PVIU01026121.1, from coordinate 5,158 downwards.
GCTGATATCCGAATTGTGTCACACCTGTAGAAAGTACAAGATATTGCATTGAAGAAGGCAAACACAATATTTGCACTTCTAGAAAATTATTTCTACCCTACTTAGTTTCCTCTTGACTCATGTTGGTTCAACAGTGTCTGGCTTGGGAAGAGAAGAAGAGGCAGTCTAGACCTCAGCCCAGAGGGTGACCTCAGGCATGTAATTTGTCTGTCATTACTCTGTGGGTGGAGATGACAGAGAGGATAATTCATGGTGATGTTGGAAATCAAGTTGTGAAGTCTTTTATTTGTGTGTTTGTTAGCTTTTGCTTGTTATGTCTAGATTCTGAGACTCTATGGATCTCCCCTTCATGTGTTTAAACATTAAAAGAGGCATTTTCTTGTACTTTTGTTACTAGGAAAAACACATACTCCTTGTCCTGCAATTCCCATTATTGTTTTATACTTTCTTAGTTTTCACAGATTGTGATAGATTTCTCTAGACTGAATAAGTATCTAGTTTGATTGTTTCCAGGTAGCAAACAGAGAATAGGGTTAACCGGTGGTGAAATAGCTGATGGATGAATTCACAAGTCCTAGCTAAGAGACACTGCCAAAGACAGTATGACCCAAGTGGATAATTAAGCCTAAATTGTCATACTATGTCTAAAAGCTCAGGATTGAGAAATGAGTAAAATTTAGTGAAAATAAATAATCCCACAGAGTTTAAATAAACTTTTAGTTTAAATAAACCTAGTTAACCTAAGAAATTTCCTTTCCTATTTTGTTTTGAGTTTTGGTATTGTGTTTTGTCAAAAAAAAGAGAGAGAGAGAGAGAGAGAAAGAAAGAAAGGAAACCACAAAAACAAACACACACACACATAAACCTAGGATCTTACAGATGCCAGGCTGGCCTTCAACTTGATATATAGCACAGACTGGCCCTGAACCCCTGATCCTCCTGTCTTTGCCTCCTGTGGGCTGGGATTATAGGTGTGTACCACCCTGTCAGGCTGACCTGAAAATACAAGGAAACACTTATTTTTAACATTAAATTTAAACACATTAAGACACTGGACATTGACACTGGGTTTTTAATGTAGATATATAATTTTAGACTATAAAAGAAAAAAAACTCTCTTAAAATACATTTATATAGAGAGTTGCTACAAATTCATGAAACTAAAAATAAAATTAAAGAGCTAGGCAAGTTGTAGGTGGCTAACTGGTATTATCTAACGGCTGAAGGGGTGGTTCATCATGTCTGGACCTATTAGTCTTAATGCAGGAAAATGCTACTCAGTTGGTCATAGTCCTGATATGTCCCAGGTGAGCAGGTCAGCTTCATTTTTGCTCCATCCTTGGATCTATGGGTTCACACTGATTTGCCTTCCCTGGCCCAATGTGACTGTAGCCTCCCATAGAGTTACTAAGAAAGTCCAGTCGTGACCATGGCCTTGAAAACCCTCCAGCCAGATGCTAGGTCTTATTAAGGGAAAGGTGTAATTACAATAATGTGATAAGTGGGTATTTGTCTCTGAGTTTGGTCTGTGAAGCTCTCTGGGCCCAGTGGTAAAGCACAAACCATATTTTCTTCCTCTGTTATAAAATTAAATCAGGGCTGGAGAGATGGTTCAGTGGTTAAGAGCACTGACTGCTCTTCCAGAGGTCCTGAGTTCCATTCCCAGCAACCACATGGTGGCTCACAACCATCTGTAATGAGATCTGGTGCCCTCTTCTGCCCCGCAGGCATACATGTATGTGTGTGTGTGTGTGTATATATATATATATATATATATATATATATATATATATATACTGTATACACAATAAATAAATATTTTTAAAAAATCAAATCAACTTTAAAAATCTCTGAAATCTAAATTAATTCATAAAATACATTTTTTCAAAAGGGTGGTACTGGGCTGGAGACATGACTCATGAATTAAGAGCTCTTGACTTCTCCTATAGGAAGACCAGCACCTTCGCCTGGTCTACATGGGCACCAGGCACATATGTGGTACACATATGTGTACATACAGCTATACATGCAGGCAAAACACCCATACTTATGAAACAATGATTTTTTTTTTAAAGGGAGAGACAGCTGGCCGCGTGGCTCAGCAGGTAAAGGCGTTTGTCACCAAGCCTCATGACCTGAGTTTGATCTCTGAAACCCACACGGTGAAGAGAACCAGCTTCCAAAAGTTGTTTTCTGACCTCCATACACACCAGGCCGTGTGCGCCCTATTTCCACAAATAAGTAAATGTAAACATATTTAATTAAAAGAATACATAAGAAACCCTCAGTGGGTTTGGTCCTTATTGCCCAAAGGCAGCTTGCACCAGTATCTCTACCATCCTAAAGAGCTAAGAGGGCAGAGCGAAGTAAACCATAGCTAGGTCACGTGATTCATGATTCAAGGCCGTAAGCAGCAGCCCCATTACTGAACTGCAACTGCCCTCAGGCCCGTGGAACATTTTTTTTTTCGCCCAGATAAATAGTACCAGTAAGTTCTGGCTTCTACCTGGCCATTGACTTTCCTGCCCGGGGTTAACAGAAAGGTGATAGCAAGATGTCATTGTGAAGAACTGGAAGACACACCCTAGGGTCCAATTCTTGGTCTTTAGAGGAGAGTTTCTGTATCACATATAAGGGAGACCGGACTGCTAAAAGTCTTTGGCTTGGAAGTAGCTGAGTAACTAACCGGTCGTTGCTTGGGCTGCAGGTGGAGACATGGCATTTCCCTTGGCTCTCCATAACTGGGTCTCCAGGGCCACCGTCACCCCCCATCAATATTTCCCATGCAGCCCATTTGCTGGCTGTTGCAGGGCGCAGTTTAGAAGACCCAAGTTCGGCTCCCAGCACCCACGCTGGAGAGCTCACAACCGCTTCTAACTCCAGTGCCTGGGCGTCTGACGCCCTCTGCTGGTCTCTGATGGCAGCAGCACCCACAGGCACTTAGCGACACAGACACATAACTTAAAGAAAAATCTTTTTAAAAAGGACCAGTCTCTCTAAGTTGGACCAGTAAACTGCTGATTAAGGACTGTGACAGCCGCTCTCTGGACACAGGATCAGAAAAGCATTTTATCTTGTAGAAATCTAGGTCTGGGGATTCCGGTTTTAAGGGTTTAAGTCACCAAGCCCCTCCCATAGTCAAGCTGGGCACATGCTAGGCTGGACCTCATTTATACTTCGGAGGAAGCTGAGGCCAAGAGTTGGTGGAGCCTCCCTGGGAGGTTCAGTGGCTGAGTCCCTTCCTCTAACGGCAGTGTGCCTGCCTCTCTCTCTCTCTCTCTCTCTCTCTCTCTCTCTCTCTCTCTCTCTCCTGGTGTGTTTATGACAACTTGGGATGTAATCTCACATGTCAGCAGGGCTTTTCGGATTACCTGCGTCTCATATTTTGGGAGAAGATGGTGGCAGCCGGAGTGGAGATGAGACAGGAAATCACTCTGGAGTCTCTGAGGCCGTTCTGGTTTCGGTGTATCCTCAGCCACTCCCACAGAATCAGGCCTTTTAAACCGTCTTTTAGGGAGATCTCTAGACAGCTAGGTTGCCCCAGTCTGCTCTGACTCAGTTTCCCTTTTGTAGAGCCTGTGAGAGAAACAGCAGCACTCTGCGGAAGATACAAGGAGAGTGAGCTGATTGAGGGGTGTGGGCGTGAGGCGGGCAGGATGTCATAGATGCTGCCTGCGACCAGACTGCAGAGTGGCTTTTCTTCTTGCTTTTCCCACAGAGCCAGAGAGTCTGGGCGTCTGGGAGAGTAATTCCTCTGCTTAGAAAAAGCCAGGTTCCTCTGGCCTGCTCCATGGCCTGTAGCCTCTCAATGTGATTCCTTCTATGAGAAGACGACACAGGATGAGTTCCCGCTGTGACTGATAGGAGAACACTGGCCCTGGAAGGGGAAGCCTATGAGTGTAATGGTCTGTCCTGTCCACTTAAGAGACGAGCCATGCCCACTCCTCCCCCCCACCCCTGTCTGCTGAGGCAAGCTGAGCTTCAGCTTCCAGCCTGAGTCCCTTCTTTTCTGTCTCTCTCTCTTGAAGAGGCAGCTTCTGTCTCTCCCTTCTCCCCATTTCTCCCCTTCCCCCCTCTGTCTGTCTGTCTGTCTCTCTCTCTCTCTGCTTTTTCCCCTTCCCCTCCATAACCCACTAAATAAATATTCAACCTCACTCTGCATGGTGTGCCTATCCGTCTCTGTCTCTCACCCACCATGCAGCTTCCTGCCTGGGACCCAGCTGCCTTTGTGGCCTGCTGCCTGCCGCCACTTGGGAACCTGCAGCATTTTATTTAAACCATTACAATAAGGGCCTTGTGTGAGTGTATGAACTGCAGGAATGACCCAGCCATGGACTTGTCCATCCCACAAACACTAGTTGACATCTGGTATTGAGTACATTGGCGTGTTAGAAGAGTCAAGGAAGGTAGGTAGTCCAAGATTCTCTGAAGAATCAGGGCTTAGCGATTGGGAATATCTTGCCCAAGTTCACATAAGTAACCTAGGTTCAAGGTAAGGCCCCACCAGTGCTGTTTCATGTAGCCTTGAACTGGTTACCACGTTTCTGGACCCCTTCCTAACCTCCCGGGGACTGAGAAAGCACCTGGTCCACAAGGCTAATGAGAGAGAGAAGCAGGATGATGCCATTGAGGGACTCATCGTGAATCTCTGCTCTTGGAGTCGTGCTGTGGAATATTACTTTAACTGTGTAAAAGTGTGTGTTACATTTGTTTAGTTATGTAAAGATGGTTTGTTGTTGTAATCTGCTGGCCTGGTCTGTCACCTGGGTACCTTGTCCCTTTGAGAGACAAGCTCCACCCACTCCCAACCTCCCCCATTTCCTTCCACCTCCTCTCCGGTGCCCCCCACCCTGCCCTTCTTCTGGAGAGACAGCTTCTGCCACTCTCTTTCTCTTCTTCCCCCTTTCCCCTCCATAACCCATTGGCCACCCACCAGGGGACCCGCTGAAGCCTTTCAGGGGACCCACCACCCCTCACCACCTCTTTATAAATGATCACAGTTGCACCTTGCCTATCTAAGTCACCTGATGGGTCTAATAAAAAGTCGAATGGCCAATAGCTAGGCAGTGGAGGGATAGGCAGGGCTCTCAGGCAGAGAGAATAAGTAGGAAGAGGAATCTAGGCTTGGAAAGAAGAGGAGAGGAGAGGAGAGGAGAGG
>PVIU01026120.1:0-22567 GCA_004026605.1 Ondatra zibethicus | reverse complement strand
TCCTTTTTTGATCCAATCTATTTGGTGTTCTGTATGCTTCTTGTACCCTCATAGGCATATCCATCTTTAGGTTGGGAAAGTTTTCTTCTATAATTTTGTTGAATATATTTTCTGGGCCTTTGAGCTGTGCTTCTTCTCCTTCTTCTACTCCTATTATTCTTAGATTTGGTCTTTTTATGGTGTCCCAGATTTCCTGAGTGTTTTGTGTTAAGAATTTGTTGGATTTGTTGTTTTCTTTGATCCATGAGTTCATTTTCTCTATCGTATCTTCAGCGTCTGAGATTCTTTCTTCTATCTCATGTATTCTGTTTGTTATACTTGTCTCTGCTGTTCCTGATCGTTTACCCAGATTTTCCATCTCCAGCCTTCCCTCGGTTTGTGTTTTCTTCATTGCCTCCATTTCAGTTTTTATGTCTTGAACTGTTTCCATTACCTGTTTGATTGCTTTTTCTTGCTTTTCTAGGGTATCTTTGAGGAATTTATTCATTTCTTCTAACTTTTTGTTAGTTTTCTCATCCTTTTTTTGAAAGAAGTTTTTCACCTCTTCTTTAAAGGTCTCTATCACTTTCATAAAGTTACGTTTAAAGTCGATTTCTTCTACTCCTTCTGGGTTAGGTTGCTCAGGTTTTCCTTTTGAGTACTCATTGGTTTCTGTTGTTATCATGTTGCTTTTCAGATTGTTGGGGGAATTCTTGCATTGATGCCTACCCATCTCTTCCTCTGATTTCAGTCAGGGGAGTCTCAGTGGGTTGGGACTTCCCAGGACGACTTTTACACACTCACCCCTCTGGATAGCTGATCTCAGTGCAGGAAGAGGAAGTCCCGTCTGGACTTCTGATCCTTCTGTACCTCCTATCTCAGCACAGTGAGAGAGATTCCTGATGTTCCAACAGAGGAAAGGGCAATCTTGCAGGGGCGGGGTGCATGGTCGTATTGATCAAAGAGGCATGCAGGGACCTTACCACCAGGATTGTACAACCTTACCAGTGTGAGCCGCCTCCGATCTCAGTGCAGGAAGAGAGAGTGCTGGGGTGCCAAAGCCCCACCCAGGAAAGGGCGATCTTGCGGGGGGGGTGGTGGGTGGTGGGGTAGGGGTACCGTGTCCTGTAGAATAAAGAGGCCCAGGGAGATCTGACCGCCAGGCGGGCATAGCCCTACCAATGTGAGCCGCCTACGATCTCAGCACATGAAGAGAGAGTGCTGAGGTGCCAAAGCCCCAGGGAGGAAACGTCGATCTTGCGGGGGTGGGGTGGGGGGTGGGGTAAGGGTGCAGTGTCCTGTACAACAAAGAGGCCTGGGGGATCTTACTGCCTTTCGGACACAGCCCTACCACTGTGAGCAGCCTCTGATCTCAGCACAGAAAGAGAGAGTGCTGAGGTGCCAAAGCCCCACTGAGGAAAGGTCGTTCTTGCAGGGGTGGTGGGGTAGGGGTGCAGTGTCCTGTAGAACAAAGAGGCCCGGGGGGATCTTACTGCCAGGCGGGCACAGCCCTACCAGTGTGAGCCATCTCTGATCTCAGTGCAGGAAGAGAGAGTGCTGGGGTACCAAAGCCCCACCGAGGAAAGGAGGCCTGTGCTTTTCTATAGGTGAATTGAGTCCATTGATATTAAGATATATTAATGACCAGTGATTGTTAATTCCTATTTTTTTTTTTTTGGTGGTAGTTGTTGTAGTGAGCGGGGGCTCACTTGTTCTGTCCTTGTTCTGTCCTGGCTGCCTGGCTAGCTTACACCCAAAATAATCACACAGAAACTGTATTAATTAAGACACTGCCTGGCCCATTATCTCTAGCCACTTATTGGCTAACTCTCACATCTTGATTTAACCCATTTCTATTAGTCTGTGTTCACCACAAGGTCGTGGCTTACCAGGAAAGATTTAGCATATCTGACCTGGTGTTTCCATGGTGGTTCTCTCTCTCTGCTTTCTTTCTCCCAGAATTCAGTTCTGTCTCTCCATCTACCTAAGTTCTGCCCTATCACCAGGCCCAAAGCAGTTTCTTTATTAATCAATTAAAGCAACACATAGACAGAAGGACCTCCTACACCAGGTAGTGTTTGTGTGTTTCCCTTTGTGGGAGTTTGCTGGTGTGAAGTTGTCTGTTGCCTCTATTTTTGTGGGTGCAGTTAGCTTCCTTGGGTTGGGGTTTTCCTTCTGGTACTTTCTGTAGTGTTGGATTTGTGGATAGATATTGTTTATAACTGGTTTTGTCATAGAATATCTTGTTTTCTACATTGCTGGTGATTGAAAACTTTGCTGGGTATAGTCTGGGCTTGCATCTGTGGTCTCTTAGTGTCTGTGGCACATCTGTCCAGGACCTTCTGGCTTTCAGGGTTTCCACTGAGAAGTCAGGTGTAATTCTAATAGGTCTGCTTTTATATGTTACTTGACCTTTTTCCTTTGCAGCTCTTAATATTCTTTCTTTATTCTGTCTGTTTTGTGTTTTGATTACTATATGGTGAGAGGACTTTTTTTTTGGTCCAGTCTCTTTGGTGTTCGGTAAGCTTCTTGTACCTTCACAGAGATATTCTTCTTTAGGTTGGGAAAGTTTTCTTCTATGATTTTGTTGAATATATTTTCTGTGCCTTTGAGCTGAAGTTCTTCTTCTTCTTCTACCCCTATTATTCTTAGGTTTGGTCTTTTCATGGTATCCCAGATTTTCTGGATGTTTTGTGTTAAGATTTTGTTGGATTTAATGTTTTCTTTGACCGATGAATCTATTTCCTCTATAGTATCTTCAACACCTGAGATTCTCTTTTCCATCTCTTGTGTTCTGTTGGTTATGCCTCTGTAGTTCCCGCTTTTACCCAGATTTTCCATGTCCATCATTTCCTCGGTTTGTGTTTTCTTTGTTGCCTCTTTCAGTCTTGAACTGTTTGCTTCACCTGTTTGTTTTTTCTTGGTTTTCTTTGAGAGATTTATTTATTCCTTCTAATTTTCGTTCGTTTTTTTCTTTAAGGAAATTTTTCATTTTCTCTTTAAAGGTCTCCATCATCTTCAAAAAGTTGTGTTTATAATTGTTTTCTTCTGGGTTAGGAAGATCAAGCCTTCCTATTGTATAACCACTGGGTTCTGGTGTTACCATGTTGCTTTTTAGGTTGTTGGAAGAATTCTTGCATTGGAGCCTACCCATCTATTCCTCTAATTGGTGCCAGCAGTGTCTTTACCTCTTTGTCCAATCCTTGCAGTGGCTGGCTGTGTCTTTGGGAACTGTTCTTCATCTGCTCTGTACTGCTACTGTCTGTGTCTCAGGGACCCACTGAGGTCTCTTGACCTGCTCTCTTGGTTCGTTCTGTGCAATTACAGCCTGTGCTTCAGAGTTCTTCTCTTGATCCTCTCTCTTGGTTCTCTCTGTGTATTTACAGCTTGCAGGAAGCTTGCTTGCTGCCTGGCTAGAGAAGCTGAGGCAGGTTGGGGAGGGGCCTGGGGTTTTGCCCTGATATGAAGGGCCTAGAAAGTGGGGTGTCCCGCTGGGTGGATGGTCACTCATCTCTTGGTCTTCTCTGTGAATTTTCAACCTGTGTTTCACAGTGCCTCTGAGGTTGCAGTATATAGGAGGGTTTGGGGGGCAGAGTGGGACTTGTAGCTTACAGGGTCTGATAGATGGGATGGGGGTATTGGAGCAGCCTACCTGCAGGAAACTTGCCTGCTAACTGGCTCATGAATGATGATTCCTATGTAAAAAGCGTCATTACTTTTTCTTCATCACTTATATATCTTCTGTAGTATATTTTTTAGTTTTTGAGACTGTAATTACTTAATTTCTTCCTTCTCTTTCCCCATTTAAACCTATCCATATACCAATTCTTCTGTTTAAAATTTATCACCACCTTTTCATTAATTGCTATTACATACATAAACACATTCCTAAAAACATAAATACTACCTGCTCAGTCTGTGCAATGTTACTTGTTTGTATATGTTTTCAAGGCTGACCTTTGGTATTGGACAGCCAATTGATGTGTTCTTCTCAGGGGAAGACAACCCACCTGTTTCAGCATTCCTTAGTTGCTTAGATCTCTGTGTGGGGCTGAGTGTTTGTGAGCTTTTCCCCATCCATATTACCATGGCTATTAGCTTTATCTTGTTTAGGTCATGTTTAGGCCGTCAGTCAAGTTGAGAGGACATTATAGTCGTAGCTTCTGACACCTCTAAGAGACACAATTTCACAGCAAACTCTCTGTTCCTCAGGCTCTTAAAAATCTTTCTGTCCTGTCTTCCACTATATTCCCTGAGTCTTAGGTGCTGGAATTGTGTTGTAGATCTAGCCACTGTGGCTGGACTCCAAAACTTGACATTTTGATTGGTTGTGGTTTTCTGTAATGGTCTCTGTCTGTTGATAAGACATCTCCTTGACAGGAGGTGAGAGTCATACTTACCTGTGGGTTAAAGGACAAAAGTTTAGGGTTTATGCTGGTGTAGTAAGATGGGATTGTAGGCTTAATGCTGAGATTCATTACTTCTTTTGTGCTGGGTGGTTAGCTAGGTTACTAGTATTAAACATGATTTTTCTCTTTTGATTGGATAGTAAGTTCGATTAGAGAGTATTGGTGAGTGCCAAGGTTTTCATGCCACTACTGCATATTTAGGGTTATGGTGCCATGCTGGTCATTGTTATGGTTGATAGGCATCATAGTTGGGTAGGGATATTGGTTGCTTCCCTCATTTGGAAACTCGCATAGTGCCTTACTGCAGGATTTTCCTTTGTGGGTATCATGAGGCTTATGTAAAGCATCATATGGTTATGAATGTCTTCTTTAAGCTGATAAAACAACCTACACACAAAAACCATACTTTCATAAACAGCCAACAATAACTATTGTTCAACACCACTAACCATCGTGGAGCTACAAGTCAAAACCACAATGAATCAATCAAAGGCAGCAAACAGCAGAGATATCTGCATCCTCTTCTTTATTGAGACATTCACAATAGCGGAATGGTCAGATCAATCCCACTGCCCATCCGTAGATGAAAGAATAAGCACAATATACACATTAGAATATTGTTCAGCCACAAAGAAGAACAAAATCATGTATCTTGCTGGAAGATATATAGAAATAGAGATCATATTAACTGAAATAAGACAAACTCAGAAAAGTAACTATTGCACAGCTTTCTTTCATAATGAAATCTGAAAAAGCAAAGCATCCAAGTAAAGCAGAGACTGGTAAGGGGAAGGGGATTGGTGAGAGGCAAGAAGAATGGAAAGTCAGGGTAATAGGGAGGGATGAACATATTAAAATGCAATTATGCATGTATGGCAGTATCACGATGAAACTTATTATTTTGTAAAATTTATAGATACTAACACTTTTGAACAGCAAGGCACCTATCAGATAGGCTGTTAAAGAAACCCCAGAAGGTAGCAACTGTTGATGGAGCGGCAGAGAAAAGGGAGCCCCTGAGCACCCCTGGGGTCATATATTAGTATACACATTTTGGAAAGTAGTTTGGAGCTTTAAAAAATTATCAAGCTAGAACTACTATATAATCCAACAATCTAATCACATGCTATATCCGAAGGAAATGAGACAGCTTTATCAAAGAGACATCTGCACCATGATAAGGAGCTGCTCTAATCCTACATCAGCAGCCATGGAGAAAAGAAACTCTGGTGCATTAAACAATGGCATGTTATTTAACCTTTATATGAAGTAAAAGCTGACACTTGCAATACAAACCATTGGTTGAAGAATTCAAAATTTCAATTATAAAATGAATAAATTCTGGCAACTTAATATACAGCACAGTGTAGGGAATTTATAAATATTTTCCTTTTTTCCTTTTATTTTATTTTTGAAAAGAATAATTGTGTAGACTAGGCTAGTTTTGAACTCAGGGTTTTATTTCAACCTCAGAATAGTTGGGGATACAAGCTCCTCCTATAATGTCTGATACATAAATCTCTAGTTTTAAGAGACAGTTATTAGTAATTTGATCACTCATTTAGCCTTAGAAAAGAAAGCATATCACCTTTTTCTTCTTGTTGGCAGTCTGTTGTACACTGTTATCCAATTTGAAGAAAGAAGTGGAGGCTTACCCTCTGGTCCATCCAAACCTATCTGGTATAGTTGCTGTGTAGACCTACTGGAAGATTCCCCAGGCAAGCTGCTATGGCACCAAGGTCACCAGGTAGGTAGGCCTGGTAACTGAATTCACTAGCATCAAGCTGGAGCCTAGGTTTGTGACAGCCAGTCTGAAACCTTGGTCTACTGGAGGGACCACATACCTCAGTCTACAGGGGACAGGCAGACACTAGGACTGGGCAGAAGGCTAGAAATATGGGTCTACTGGGCCAATCTGGGTACCTGGATGCCCAAGTGTTGATCTGTTGCTATGGTGAGTTCACAGGGTAAGCTGTAACTCTTGCCAAGGCAGCTAGCCTGGAAGCAAGGTCTGCAGGGTTCTTCCTGGAACTTTAGGCCCAGTGCTTGCCAAGTTTCAAAAGACTAGGACTGGATCATAGGTCTAGTGGAGCGGGCTTTGCCTCTGGGTCTGCTAGAGACATTGGAACTAGCCTGGAGTCTATCACCATGGAGACCAGCAGGGAGGGAGCTTAGGATTCTTTTAGTGGACCCTATGTCCATTGGAGCTGGGGTGGGGGTCAGTGTGGTATAAGAACAGGCATTCATCCTGGGTCTCTGAGGGCTTTACTAGAGCTTGGGACCCTGTTATTCAGTTATTGGCCTGGACCGAGGTCTAGGGCTTTAGGAACTGAACTGTCAGCCTGCAGTCCTGAGGTCTGTTTGTTCATGGGTGTTGGTGTGTTGTTTGACACCAGGTGTGCCAACCTGGCACTAGAGTAGAGGTGACACCTATTGTTGGACTGACTTGGCTCTAGGAGGCCCTAGAGACTGGGGGTAGGCCTGCATCTGTATAAGTGGCAAAGCCCAGGACACAGAGCTGGCCAAACCCTGGGGTGGGCATGGAGGTTCAGTGTGTGAAGTGGTTCTGGAGCCTTGTGTTTAAGGATGTGGTGGCAGGCTTATAACTGTGGCTTTTCTGGAACTCAGAGCAACAGGAACCTAGTTGGTGTTGGGGTGAGTATGGGACTTGGACCAGCAAGGAAGCCTGGTGCCTGACTCCTCCATGCTGGATGGCGTCAAGTTCACTGGGACAGTCCAAGTGCAGGAGAGAGCAGCAGAGTGGCCACTTACTTGGTCATTCTCCACAGAGAAGGCGTTTGTCACTACACTGTCCTCTGTGGGCTGGGGGTGGGGAGACACAGGAACTGTGACGGTCGTTTTCTTCCGTCCACGCCCCACCTATAGTCTCTTACTGTAGCTGCTGTGAGGTCATGTGTGTGCAGGAGTCAGTTCAGACTGACCCTTCTATGGGGAGGGAAGTTCTGGAAACCCTCATTCTGCCACCCTGCTGACTCTGCTACCTATTCTCTCCTTTCGTCAGCTCTCTGGTGGCTGCATTCTGACCACTCTGGGAGGTGAGGGAGATGAATAAATGGCGCTTCAAAGGTTCATGATGTGGCATAGAGACAATCCCTTGACTTAAGATGGTTTGATGTGTGACTTTTGATTTTACTGTGGTATGAAATAAAAACGCTTTCAGTAGAAACCACGTGTCAACATTTGAATATCGACAGCTTCCTGCCTATCTGTGCGTGGTACAATATTCTCTTCCTACACCCGGCAGGAGCAGCAAGCTACACCTTCAGTCAGCCACACAGTTGCAAGCATAAAACCGACCAGTTCCGTGACCTGCCTTGCTAAGTTGGAATGTCACAGATCCAGTGAACTAAGTACCTTTAACATTGAAAGTATTTTTCTTTTTTGACTTATGAGTTGGTTGGAACATCTGCAGCAAGCCTGAGGCCAGCTTCAGATATATAATGAGTTCTAGGTCAGCCTAGGCTACAGAGTGAAGTCCTGTCTACACAACAGTAACAACTACCCCACTCCCAAAGCCCGCAGAACATCAAAAAGGGGAAGGAATAGAAACTCCCACTTCCTTCTTTCAGGGTGACTTGTCATCTACTTTTACCTTAGTACTTGGTGGCTTTAATATAGTGATTTGTGTACTTACCCTTGAACTTGATTCTATGATTGCCAAACAAACTAATGGAGGCCCTCAATTCAAGGAGCTTCTGTCTTATTAATTAATTAGCACCTGCCAGCATCTGACTGGCCAGCCAAGCGCAAAGTGTGTCAGCCAAGGCTGTGCTGTAACTGCCTCTGCATTTTACTCCTTACAGACACTGACTGCAGCAGTCGGCATCCATGCTGTGGGCCTTCTGTCTTCATGCTCACAAGATAGCATGTCTTATAGATGTCTTCCTGGCCTCGAAGCCATGCTTCCTTTTACAGTGTCTATAAATTAGTGTTACTGAGAGCAAGACAAGCAGAGCCAGTTTTCCTGTTCCACATAGTTTTGCTGGTCTCAAATTTGGGGTCCTCCTGCCTCAGCCTCCCACATGCTGACCAGGCTTCAGACAGCCTCTCAGTGCCTTTATGGTACGTGCAAGTAATGTACTCTTCACTTCTGAATTTCTGCGTGCATTCTTGCTTTGTGATTTAGGCTTTAGGGCACACATTGCTTTATTTTCCATTCTTCCGTGGATTTTTTTTTTCGGGGGGGGGAGGCAAAGAATTGCAAACTCAAGGAGGATGGTGAAATGTGTAATCACCTAAGCTTGAGAATTTCCAGTCAATGTTCCCAGCATGTCCTTGAGCTAAAAGCATGCCAGTCAAAAATATTTCAGATATTTACCTGCAATTGTAGGTGGTTATTATGATGGGAATAGCCAGGGCTCACAGGTTGGGAGCGATGCAGGCTGGTTTCCTTGACAAGTTGCCAAAGCTACTGGGGTGTTGAAGGCATGTTGGTCTTCTAGTGTTTAAAGTAGACTTTGGTCTGGTTCATTCGTCACTGAACCAGACCCTGCCCCTTAGTAAACGGCCACAAAGCTAGCCGTGGCGCTCTTTTGTCTACATGTATTCTTTAGTTTACTCTCACCTATGGGCATCCATTTCTTAGGTAATTCATCTGGCTGATGCCTCTCCTGGTTAGCATTAGACTACTTATCTTCACTGCAACCGACTGAAAAGGCAGACTAGTTATTCTTCTTCCATATTAGTGTCCTAAATATCTTTCTGAGTTCCACACTTTGTTCCATGCTTAGCAGCTTCTCCCGGAGAGTCAAGTAAAAAGCAGCTTTTATCACAGCATATAAAACCCGTGTGCTGTCTGGACCCTTCTCACCTCCCACACTGTACCACACAACTGTTACTAGCCACTTGGGCGTTTCTTAAATGTACCAGTCTTGCTTGAACCTCTAGAACATGCATATCTGTTTTCTTTGCCAGGAAGCCTCATTCTGTATTACTTCACGTAACTGCCAGTTGTTTTATCTGTCAAGTGTCAGTTCATATGTCCACACCTTAGAGATGTTGCCTCATGTATTATAGGCAAAGGAGTCTGCTACCCATCCTGCTGATTCATTGATCTTTTTAGTAGTTAGTACTTGTTACTGTAAGACATTTTATTATATATACATTTACATGGTTACTGTTAGTCTCTGCTTATAGATTGTAAACCCTTATAAAGTAGGCCTTTAGTGACAAAAATGGCAATAGTTTAGAGGACACAATTTGCTCTTTCTCAGTAGGTGGTGGCTACCACCAGGGTATGAAGCATCAAGACGGCTGTCACCAGACGCCAGTATAACCAGCCTGTCTGGCAGATATGAACACATCCTAGGGAGACACTTGTGAACCACTCTTTGGCAAACAGACTGTAGGAAGCACTGTAGGCATCCAGAGGAAGAATTTTTTTTGTATTCTTTTATTTTTTTCCGTTAAAAAAATAAAATTTTTACATTTCTTCCCCTTCTCCTAGTCCCCTCCTGCTCCTCCCCACCCCTCCTCTCTCCCCCTTCTTCCTTAAAAGAGGGCATGGTGCCCTGCCCTGTTGGAAGTCCAAGGCCCTCCACCCTCCATCCCGGCCTAGGAAGGTGTGCATCCAAAAAGACTAGGTTCCCAAAAAGATAATACATGCAGAAGAGATGGGGGGAAGGAGAAGGGAGAAGGACTGGGGAGAGCTTGGAGGGAGTGGGAGGGTGGAGATGGAGGAAAGGTGGATATTGGAGAAGGGATTAAGATATCTACATTAAGGGAGTCATTTCAGGACTGGCAAGATACTTGGCCCTGGAGGGGATCCCAGGTGTCCACGGGGATGTCCCCAGCTAGGTCTTTGGGCAGCAGAGGAGAGGGTGCCGGAACTAGCCTTGTCCCAGAGTCACATTGATGAATATCTTGATCACCACCATAGAAATTTTGTCCGATGGATGGAGGTAGAGACAGAGACCCACATTCACATCAGAGCAATGGACTGAGCTCCCAAGGTCTAGTCGAAGGGCAGAAGGTGGGTGAAGAGGAGCAAGGAAGTTAGGACCATGAGGGGCTGGTCCACCTACTGAGACAGTGTGCCTGAACTAATGGGAGCGCACCAAATCCAGCTGGACTGGGACTGAACAAGCATATGATCAAACCAGACTCTCTGAATGTGGCTGCCAATGGGGGCAGAGGAAGAATTTGTCCCCAAGAAAAGGCACTTGTCTCCAGGAAAAAGATTTACAATTGTCAAATTACATTGCAGCAGAGACTGACCTGAAAAGAGAGACCAGGAGGTGAGACAAGGGTGGACTGGGGACCACACCTTGGCCACATTAGTTATGCATAGCTCTTGCTCTCTATGTGAACACCACCCTCCTGCCACAAACTTGCGTGTGTGGATTGCTGATCTCTTAGTCCCCTTTTTCAATTCGACCCTGAATAGATATCCTCTCCCCCACCCCGCTTTCCACTACTAATTTGGCTCCTTTAATTTATAGAGGACAGGTGACTGAATACGACTTCTTGGGGGCACAGGCAATGACCTACAAGTTCCATAATATCGGCATCAGTCTCTTGGACTTCCCAGCTTCCAGAACCATCCTCGATGCCAACCTCTATTATAAGTTACCCAGTGTGTGGTATTCAGTCAAGGCAAAAGAAAGGGATGAGAGCCAGGACTCAGGAAGTCACCTGGGAGAGGTGACAGAATTCAGGAAAACCAGAAGGTAGCTTACAACAAAAGGAGAAATATCTTTGGAGTGTTTGCTCACTTGTGGAAGGGAAAAGACAACTACACAGCATAGCCTAAGCCAGACAAGGAAATATGGAACAAAAGTAGAAAGCAAAATATGCGAAGAGTAACAGCTAAGGTTTGGCTTAGGGGCTAGTGACTGTGCCCATCAGTCAGCTCATTGCCCTGATACCCATAACCAGTAATGCACATCTGATTATGCAGGAGCTGTTCCTTCTGTGTAGGCTTCACTCTCCACAAACAAGTAAAAGCATCCATTAACATAATTCCCCCAATATGTGATTGTAGTCTAATTGTTAAAATTTATATGTTCAATAGTTTCAGATCAAGAATATATATCAACATGAATATTAAAAAGATAATCATAAGGTTTATTTTCAATTTTTAAGAGTGTTCATGAGTCTTCTTTATTTTTTCCTTTTCACCCTTAAGAACCAGGAAATCTTCAAGTTCCTAAGTAAAGTTTTTCCCTAACAATCAGTTTTTCTATGGATTAACAAAGAAAGTTTCTTTGGAATTAAGCATCCATTTCTGTAATATGAGGATGGAGTAGTAACAACAGCAGGTTAATATGTTTTTTCACTTCTTATATAAATGCTTTTTAAATTCTGCAACTTAGACTGAGAACTTCAACACAGAAACAAAAGGTTTGGCTGCATAAGCAGTGAGTGTCTTTATGAAGGAAACAGCTCTTCAAAAACGGTTCTTCTTCCGGGTGCCTCTGGTAGATGGGAGCGTACACTCCTCCATGCAGGTGTTCTTAGAAATAAAAAAAGTCGCTGGAGAGTGAGCTTCCTGCTTCATCTTGATGCTACCTGCTTTACCCACAACCGCCTCACAGGACTGTAGAGGGACTCGGCTAATAAAATGATCACCAAGCACTTGGCAAACGTGGTAAAGCTTGTCCTTCGGGTGTGTGCACGAAGTCTCTGTGCATGAAATGGTCCGGTGACTCAACTATTACGACAAAACGTCTGCCTTTTTGTTTCCACAGATTGGAAGTGGTTTTACCAGTTGGCTTGCTAGAGTGAGTAACTCCGCAGAAGACCACTAGATTTGAAGCTTTCCTTCCAATCCTAATGTTAGGGTTCACTGCAGAAGTCCATGTGTGCATTACTTAAGAATTAATACCTACCTGCTTATTCAAAGAAGAAGTACAGCATATTTGTATTAGAAATCACAGATAATGAAAGGATCATGTAGCAATCAATGGCTTTATGTCACCACAGAATTGAGGACATAGTGTAATTACTGTGCCCAGCACACGCTGTGTTGACTGTTCCTGATACATAACTCTACCCAAGTGGGAAGTAAGGGGCAGCTGTGAGAAGCATCCATGTAGCAGGCAGAAAGTGCTGTTTGTCCTCACTGATGCAAGAACACTATTGTCACCAGGGATGGTCAGGCTGAATCATGGATCCTAAAGCCTCCTTCCCATTCTAGCCAAGTTTAGCTGTCCCTGTTGGCCATCCCAAGAAAATGGCAAGAGACTACTCCATGTGAACAGAGAAAGAAGGAAGGTGTGCGAGTCAGTGCCTTTTCACACAGAAAGGAAATGCTTCCACGTGGAATTAAGACCTTGTACCTGCCTTCCTGCCTTCCAACAGAAGGAGCAGTTTTCTTACCTTACCAGATATTGTCTAAGTAGTGGATCTGTGACTCCAAACAACAGTAGGGCAATAAGGTGATACCCATACTTCTGGCACACAAGAGCACCCCTAGCTTCTTTTGCTTTCATCATGTCTAATTTTTAGTAGAAGGAGATGTGGGAGGTACCTGTCAAATATGATGGGATTGTGAATCTCTTTAGCCATCAAGGAGCCTTGTGCTTTAGAATGGCATTTTTGCCCTGCTGTTTATTTGACCTAGGTCTGTTGGCTGACACGCTGCAGCTCCCCATGCCCTGAGCCTCCCACGTGGTGATATGCATGTCATGTTTGTCTAGTGATTATATTTTACAAAAGTAGAACTTGGCCAGCAGGAACTTTTCTTTTACATTAGGATTATGGTTGTTTATAGAGATCGCTGATTTTGCTGGATCACCAGTGTCATATTAGATAGCCTCTTCTGAATCCTTCCAGTAAATTCTAATGACATTGCTCTTTGGATGCCATTACTCATTCCATTGAAACATTCAATGGGTGTGAGCAGGGCTGTCACACAATGATGATGTTTTATTTATGTGGAGTATCTCATGGGTGGGGTCAGGAGCTTGCTGCCCATGCAGTGCACAGGGTTATCCAAACATTGTACTGCTTCTTGAAGTTCAAGCAAGACTTCTCAGAGTCCCAGGAGAAATCAAGTCCTCTGATTACCATCTACTGGTCCTACTCTCTTTCCTTCGGCTCCTAATTCAGAGCAAGTTTCCCAATGTCTGGCAGGCTGAGGAATGAAGATAAATGTGAACTAGCAGAAGCTGGTCAGAGGTAAGATCATTTATTTTACAACCAGGGACAAATTGCTTGGAGAAGGGGAAAGAAGATGTTTTGTTAAATGGTTTTTGAGATTTTTTTTTGTTTTTGTTTTCGAGACAGGGTTTCTCTACATAATAGTCCTGGCTGTCCTGGAACTTGCTTTGTAGACCAGGCTGGCCACAAACTCACAGGGATACACCTGCCTCTGGTTCCCAAGTGCTGGGATTAAAGGCAATCACCGCCACTGCCCAGCAAGAATATTTTTATTAAATGTTTAACAACTAAATAAATATAATTTATCATTTGAATTTTATAATTATTTGCTTATGTTCAAGTTTGGTAATAAAGACATAAAAATTTGTCTGTGGTGTTTTGTCTACAAACTGGAAGCTACTTTTTAACTTGACTTTTGAATCAATGCAGAAAAGAATGGTTTTGGCAAAGATACTGCTCCTTCATTCTCCCCTCTGGCTTCTATTTTAATAGTATGTCTGTTTTGTTGAAGGAGACTTTACCTTTAGATTTAAATGTATGATACTACTGTAGAGTATGAAGGGAACACTAGGAGAATGTTTTCCTTGTCAACATTGTCTCAGTTAACATTAAAACTAAAGTTAGGAAATTAAAAAAAATTGAAACAGAATCTCACTATGTAGTCTGTCGCCTCCAATTCATAGAGATCCACCTGTCTTTTCCTCTCTAGTGTTAAGATTAAAGGGCTAGGTCATCATGTTCAGGCAAGAAATAATATTTTTAAGGAATTTTTTTAAAAAAACTGACTTGTTGAGTATTTTGTTGGCAGAATGCTATTAATAAGTTTAACCTAAGAATAATAATAGGAAGCCATGGAGAGTTAGATTCTAGGGAATGACTGATTGGAAATGTGCCAAACATAGTTGATGAGCAGAGCACCTCTAAACCTGAAATCTAAGTTAGTTCTTTGAAACCTTAAGCTCTGATATACACAGAGGAGGCCCACAGCCAGTTTGTGTCTAGTTAATGAATAGAGTCTATTAATTCACAGCTGTAAGCTACAGCAGGAGGCCAGAAAGGAAAACAGAAAAATACCATTGCTTCTACAG
This sequence comes from Ondatra zibethicus, assembly GCA_004026605.1. Lineage (NCBI taxonomy): Eukaryota > Metazoa > Chordata > Mammalia > Rodentia > Cricetidae > Ondatra > Ondatra zibethicus. Next base: position 7,968 of record PVIU01026120.1, on the reverse strand, counting down.
AAGCTGAAGGAGAAGGGGCTTAGAGAAGGAGGAATGAGCAGAAAGCACATTAAATGGCAGAGATAAATACAGTTTATCAGCAGATGTAATAGATACTTTTCCTAAGAGCCAAGATGATTGGACTACTTTATACCTGAAGCTTTCTGAAGACCTTTGAGAGTCCATAACACTGTCCCTTTCTCTCTTTCCAGAGGGAAGGGGCTGGCAGGGAGTACCCCAGCATACTATAAGTTTTTCTTCTAAGGCTTACTTCTACATGGATAAAACATGTTAAGTGCTTACCTCTGTGGTTATGGGTACTTTGGGAATCAGAGCACTGGCTCACTAGATGACCCAGACTTGGGTTCTTTCATGTCAAGAGTAGGTAGTAACTACCAAGCAGAGATCATTTGGGTGTAGCCTGAGGAAAGTGGACACAAGCAGTTATTGGAGAAAAGTTCTTCAAACAAAATGGTTTAGAAAGCTGCTCTGTTTTAAAAGAATGAAAATGCCAGAAAACCACTATTTAGAACAAACAAACAAACATTGAGGGCAAAAGAGACATAAAATACGTGAACTGGTTCACTCTTTTAGGTAGACTCAGTACTTATAAACTGGAACATCTGTTATAACATGGTCACAAGGTATATAAAGCAAAACATGACAGAACTGTAAGTTCAAGTAGACAGTCCTATTGACATATTAGGGCACCTAATTAATAGGTAATTTATCTTTCCCATTATTGAATTGTGTGATGCAGAAACAAACTCAGTAGACATCAACACACTCATCATCAAGATCACATCCATGAGCTGAAGAACATATTTCTCTTCCTGTGCTGGGGGTCAAACCGGAACCTTGTAGGTGGCAAGCCGGTGCTCTACCACTGATCTACAGACCGGTCCTATTACGTGCTCCTTGACCATACTATTATATACCTTGTTCTTGGATTATTATAGTCTAAAAAATGTTATTGTCAAATAGGAAATATTATTGCTTAAATATGATCATGGGAAAATGTAGCAGCCAATTTGAAAGTTTGTGTTCTCTAAACTTCTCTATTAATAACACTGTGTTATATGAAGCAAACATTACCAAAATTATATCACTGGTTTTAATAAACATACCATGATAGGTTTATCCTAACTTCTTGCTCCAGTAATTTTTGACAAACTATGCACATAAATCATATCCACCTGTGCTTATTTGCTAAATTCAATAATATCAAACTCTTTGTTGTAGTTGACCTCAAATGTGATTGAAATGGATTGGCATGGGTTGTGTATGTGTGGCATTTTGTTTTCATACACTTTGTGTAGTTTGCATAAACAATACTCTTATGTTATACGGTGGCGTGACTGTCACTTTACACAATCCCAAAAGTGGATGGTGAAAATCCTTGCTACTGTTTTCTCACGGCAGACTAAAAACTCATGAGACAGGTCCCCTAGGCAGGGTTCTTTTCTTTGGAGAAGAATTAATTATAACAAAAGGAGAGACACGCAATTCAGTAACACTTGGGGCAGAAGTGGGTTTTAGTTTATAGGATTTATTTCAAGTCTTTGGAGTATGCTAACTTGTTAGGCAGGAAAGAACTTTATATGGGAAAATCAAAATTACATGGTGTAGTTGGCCTAATTGTGAAACTGAAACTCACGGAGTGACTCCTCCAAATGTCCCTCAAATGGCACAGCACTTTTAAACTTGAACAACACACGATTCGCACTATGCAAGGAACAATCCCCATTTTACAAATGTAGGAAGCGAGAAACTGAAGTCAAACATCCCACACCAAGTCAAGTTATGACAGCACCCTATGCACAAATACAGTGCCTTTTTGTTTTGTGTGTCAGAAACATTGGGATCTCAATCTTATTCTTAAGTTTGTGGTTGTGGAATGTGTTTGCTATGCTGATGGCAACATCACTTTTGGCAGGAAAGTTTAAGATCAAACCTATTTATTTTCTAAGGCTCCTTGTCTGACTTTTATGTCTCATGACTCATACCACATTCGATTTCCTCATTCTTGTACCTTCTGTGTGGACCCAGTCCGAAGCAACCCCCATTGGATGGCAGTCACTCCAGCCTTGTCAATGGTGAATGCTAGGTGGGAGAAGGCTTTTCCCAGTCCACCGTGCATCTTTCTAAATGTCTTCTTAGAAGATCCCAAATTTGAGAAGGCAGAAGAAGCAATAAGAAGCTACAGTAAAGAAGACTCAGCAACAGAGGGCTTGATTTGATTCAGCTTTGCCACTGCCCACTGCTTATCTTAGACCCAGTCTCTTGCTCTGTGATGTGGTGATTTAGGTACCTGTACCAGGTGTGGGGCTTGCCGAGCCAATGTTTATCACTGCTTCCAAGAACACTTGCTTTGGCGTTCTGGGGTTCGTTCTTCTCAACTCCCTAGAACGACACTCGAGGGGGCTGCCACTGTGTGTTCAAAAGTTAAGTCTTTGGCTGTGCGTCAGTGACTGCGGCCGGAATGTGTTTTCCATCTGTGCAGGCAACTGGAGCCTATCCTTGAGCTATTTGGCAGAGTTGTTTAGCAGGTGCCTAAGTCTGAACATTCCTGAATCAGGAGGGGGCGGCTCTGGCTTTCAGAGAGCCCTAGCCGGGCCACAGCTGGAGTGAGGCAGAAGCCGTAGCACCCACTTGAGCTCTGAACTTGGAATGAATGGAAGTCGTGATGTGGGAACTCGGGGACAGGAGAAGTGTTTCTCCAGGACGGCGGCAGCGGGAACCGGTGCCCAGGACAGCAGGAGGGCAGGTCCCGCCCGCGGGCCGCGCGGCCAGGTGCAGCCGCAGGGCGCGTCCCCGTGCGCCCCTTCCCCCTCCCGACGACTTCCTGGTTCGCGGAAGGTGGCCGAGCCGCCGCCGCCGGCCGGGTCGCGGGAACCGGGAGGCGGGGGCGGGGGCGGCGTCGCCGCGGTGCTGTCCCCGCGAGGCCGCGGAGGGCGCCGTGGGCCGGCCGCCGCTCTGAGCAGCGCGTCCCAGGCGGCGTGCGGGCGTGCAGGCGCGGGGCGACGGCGGCCCCGCAGCGACATGTGACCATGGACCGCAGGACCAGGTGAGCGGCGGCGGGGCCCGGCGTCCGCCGCCCCGGGTGCGGCCTGCCCGGTACGGCTGGCCGCGCGGCGGTCGGCGCTAGGCCGCAAAGCCTGCCGGGTCCGCGACCCTGCTTCCCCGGGCCCGGTCGGCGGGCGGGCGGACGGGCGGTTGTGCGAGCGGTTGTTATGAAACCGCTCGACCGGCGACCCAGGTCGCAGTTGCTCCCTTCAGGGTGATTTTCCAGGGTAGCCTGGGATGCTTTCTGATGCTTTCCCTTCTTATAAAATGAAAGCGGCGTTTGTTCATGCAGCCGCTCCGTGTGCGCTGCTTGTGGAGTGGTAGATGCACAAGCTGGCTCTTTATCATTGGCCATTTTACTTCTGGGGAGTAGGTGAAAAGCAATTTGAATAACGGTGGTGGATCTGCTTTGAGATGCCTCGTAGAAGGGTGATTGCTGGTCTCCTTCTGAAACTTTACTTTGGGAAGAAATCCCGTCTTTTACCGCCCCCTCCCATTCCGTTCTATCTCCCTCTGTATTTGTTGTGCCACCGTGAAAGGCCCCTTAGGTCTCAGAGAAGTATAATGGAGTCACTATTTAATTTTTCTACCTAAGACCAATTTTAAACGTCTAATGGAACTAGAAGGCTTATGCATTTTAGAATATTCCCTTTGGTGTTTGACACCATGAAATGCAGGGTGAGTTTTTTAAAAAAGTATACTTTTTGGACAATTAATTGTATTATGGAGGGATTTAAAAAAAATTCACCGGAGCCCATTTTATGCCCATGAAACAAGTTAATAGTGGGGATGATGAGGAAGTGTATATTTGTAAATTAATCTATATGGCTTGTCTTTTTCTCTGGTTGATATTTAAAAATCAATGTTTATTTAGACGTGAGAAGTAATAATTATTAATGTTACATTAATAACATCTTGAAGAAAGTAGATATTAAGAAAGGAGTTGTAGCAGGAGTAATTGAAATATATGTCATCACTCTTTTGCATTGTGACGTCTTTTACTTTAACAGTTTCCCCTTCCCTCCCCCTCCCATCATGATCAAACCCAAGGCTTCAGGCACTCTAGGGCATGTACTGTTCCCAGACTTAATCTTTTTTTTTTTTTTTTTGTGGTTTTTCGAGACAGGGTTTCTCTGTTGCTTTGGAGCCTGTCCTGGAACTCGCTCTGTAGACCAGGCTGGTCTCAAACTCACAGAGATCCGCCTGCTTCTGCCTCCCGAGTGCTGGGATTAAAGGTGTGTGCCACCACCGGCCAGCTCTCCCAGACTTAATCTTACACCTTCTCATGGAAAGAGACGTTACAGCAGCACATTTTTGTTTGCTTTAAATATCTCAGTAGATTTCAGTCCACTTTTTGAAATTTAATAAATAGGTTAAATGTGTAAGAAATTAGGGGAAAAAAAGAAACCGAACTAGTAACTTCTAAAGGTGGAGGAATTTAATGAGGAGGCAAATGTCCAAATTCCTTCAAGATAATTGATATAAAGAAAATAATTTGTTAGGTTTTGTTAGCTTGGAGTGTGTGAACAGCTTCTTACTTTAGACATGCTTATGAACAATTAAGAACACCCCAGGAAAAGCAGGTGCAAAATATCCCATCTATGGGGCACTTTTCTGTGATTGTCTTTAGAGCATGCAGGTAGAATTAGGATTTCATCTTTCTCATTATGGCAGGTTCTTTGGAGGAAAGCTGAGAGTTGGCGTTAGAATTATGGCAGTATGAGAAGATGCTTAGTAGGAGTGCACTGGCTTTCCAGTTTTGAGTCAATAGGATGAAATCTACTACTCTCTAATGAACATTCACATATTAATTGATGTTTCATCGTCACAGTTACTCTGTGACGTAGACAGGTTACATTATAGGAGAGGAAGCAATCTCAGAGGTCAATGAAATACTTTGCTCCCAGCTCCAGAGCTCCAAAGTCTGAACTTTAACTCTTAATAAACTGATAAAACATTTTCATTTATATTTCTGTTACACAGTCAGGGAGCCTCATAGAAGCCATTGCAGCAGGAACAGGATTAGATTTAGAACTCAGTAAATATAGGGATGGCGATCTTCCTTAGCGTGAATAGACTCCAGGTTCAATTCTTAGTACCACACAGGCCCACAGGTACAGAGGCATGCTTGTATAGAAGCTTTATAGATAATGCTTATATGCTGTGTAAAGCAAATAAAATATAACAAGGTTCTTTGTATTTTAGGGAAAATCCAGAAAGAACTTTTGACTTGGTATTGAAAGTGAAGTGTCATGCCTCTGAAAATGAAGGTATGTGTGTTCTTTTACCTCCTCCTGTAATCAAGTATGTCAAAACAAGTGTTAATGCTGTGTTCTTGTGCTGCATGATTGTATTGGGAACTTGATAGTGCCAGATGTCTGTTCCAGGATCTCAAATTGCTGGTAATAAAATAGATGCGAGGTCATTGCTCTGGGCTTGTAGAAATCAGGGTTGTTATCTGTGCAGCTTGGGTTTCAACTTACAGCTCAGTTTTGCTCCCTGTTGACAAAACTGCCCTTGTTAATGGTAAGAAGGTATGCCTTTTCATTCACTTTCATCTGTGTTTGAAAAGTCAGCTCTGTTAAAAAATAATACTGTAAATTCTCCTTCAAGTAATAATGGTACCTTCACCAGTTCCTTCTGATGTTTCTGGAATGTACTATGTACACCAAATAGCTCCTTCTGTTGGATTTATTCCAGTTGCACAGAACTTGAGAAGGTAAACATGTGCGACATAACTTGGAAGGTTTTTATTGTGGATTCTATACAATTTTCCAGAAAACAAATATTTACTTTTTAAAGTATTGTGACTTTTGTCCATTTTTTTTAAAAAAACTTCTTTCCTATAGCGTGTGTGTCTTTGGAAGCAGAGTATCAGTCAAAGGCAAAGGAACACCTCTTTTTGTTTATTTTGTACATGCTATACGTTTTTAGTACGTGGCTCATTAGCTGTATACTTAGGCCCTAGATGGCAAGACCATTAAGTGTGGGGCTTTGTGGGGACCAGTTGGCCATCCTGAAGCCTGGGTGGGGAGTCGCTGACACTCTTAGTCCTAAGATTAGTCAGCAGTTCCATACTCTTAAGTAATTTGGTGCTACACACCTTGAAATAGAGGAGCCCAGCCCAGCTGTGCTGAGGTGGGCATGGCTAATTTTAGGTAGGAAATGGCACACATTCTTGGTCCCAGAACTTGTGTGAGCTTTGTTTCTGGTCTCCTGGCGTTTGAATTATGGCAGTATGAGAAGATGCTTAGTAGGAGTGCTCTGTTCAAGTTTGCCAGTTAGCAAGAAGAAATCCCAAGGTTCCAAGTAACATCTTCCAACTAGAGAAGTCGTCTTCTATGATAGTCCTCTGTGTGATAGAGCTTGCTCATTTGGGCCCCATATCCTCTGTGCGGCTTGGGCTTTTGTCCCTTGTGTAGACACACACATGCGTACATTAATTTTTCAGACTCTGCTTAAATTGATAGCACATTTTTGGTATGAGTTAACCTTAGAGGAACTACCCACTGTTAACCTAAGGTGTGTGAAGCAGTACCCATCTGATGTGTTATACAACAGGATAAATTCTTTTGGGAAACACGGGAGCTTTTTCATTTTAAATGTGTGTTCTTCAGGTCACAAAGCAGTCTTAGCGTGTGCTAATCTGTGCTTCACGTAAGGCCTTCAGGGTGTCATCCTTGCTTCCTCCGTTTGCCCCGTCTGCGTTCTCTGACTGGTTGTTCCAGTGCACAGCTGTTACTGCCATCTCACCTTGCAGCTGCTGTGAAATCACTGCTTTCCAGAGACATCTTCATTTGTATTTTACAGTTTATGCAGTCTGGCAAAGTTGGGACTATCATAAGTGGACAAGACAAGCAATTTTGGCTTCTCTTCAAGCTGGTCAGTCCATTCTTTGTATATGTGATGTGTGTGCATTAGTGTGTGAGTGCCAGCACACACTTGGCCTGGTGTATATGTAGAAGTCAGATGAGGATTTCAAGTGTTGGCCTTTACCGTCTGCTTCGTTTGAGACGGGGTTTCTTTGTTGTTCACAGGAACTCTGTATACCAGGCTAGCTGGCTCTCGCGTTCTGGGGACTTGTCTGTCTCTACCGCCTATCTCCCCTTGGCTCTGGGATTACATACCTGTTTTACCTCGCTGAACTTGGGTTCTGAGGTTCTGAACTCAGGTCTTAACATTTGTGAGGCAAGCACCTTACCCACTGAACAATCTGCCTGTCTCAGAGAATTGTCAAGACTACCTCAGATCAAGGTTCCTTTTTGTGCCCCCCCATCCCCAGTTTGGACAGTGTTGGGGATTGAATTAGTACCACGTGTTAATTTACGAAAGTCTGAACCACTGAGCTGGAGCCTCAGCTTTAGCATGTCCACCCTAGCTTATACCTAATAGCAAATTCTAAAGATTTAAAATTGTCCCCCCCACTTTTTTTCTGAGACTGTTTCTCACCACTGCAGCTCAGGCTTGTGGTCTCTGCACTTAGCTTTTTGAGCGCTGGGATTGGGGTGGGCCACTACACCTGGCTTGAACGCTTTCTAAAGCTAAATTCAACCACATCCAAACATTGCCGCTTCTTGCTTCAACGATGCTTTGCATCATTTAAACATGATGAATATTTTAGGTTCCATGAAGTTATAACCTTTTGTGCTCTAAGAAGTCATAGTGCATATACTAATTGGGATCTAAAAGTAAAATTTTATGCCAAGTTGCTTGGTGTTTCTATAATATCTTATTAATTACCTCTTTTATTGCTAAATAGTAAAAGAAAATATGTGGAAGTTCTTTGTAAAGTATTGGAGCATTTCCTTGTAATTGTCAATAGCTGGTTTGTTTTAAGAAGACTGGGCTGGATTTCGGCTTGTCTTTGGGGCATGTTCTACCACTGTGATAGACTCTGGGCTGGATTTCGGCTTGTCTTTGGGG
>PVIU01026119.1:0-22546 GCA_004026605.1 Ondatra zibethicus | reverse complement strand
TCAAACCAGACTCTCTGAATGTGGCGGCGAAAGTTGGCAGATGGAGAACCCATCAACAATGACACCAGGACCTATCTCTTCTGCATGTATTATCTTTTTGAGAACCGAGTCTTTTTGAATGCACTCCTTCCTAGGCCGGGAGGGATGGGGGTGGGCCTTGGACTTCCAACAGGGCAGGGCACCATGCCCTCTTTCAAAGGAGAAGGGGGAGGGAGGAGGGGTGGGGAGGTAGTGGGAGGAGACCGGGAGAAGGGGAAGAAAGGTAAAAATTTCATTTCTTTAATTATATTTTTGAATGGAAAAAATAAAAACAATGTATGGAAAAAAAATTACCAGTGGCCCCATGATTTCTCAGAACCATCTGTAACTACAGGTTTGGAGAACATGATACCTTCTCCTAAGCTCACAAGATACCAGACACACATGTGATGTACATTCCAAGTAAACACACATACAAAATTAAAATAAATAAATATTAATTTTAAAAAGTTGTGCATCACCAAAATTGTGTTTTAACTCTATGTAGTTAACAGATCTTTGAAAATTTTACTCAATATCATAGCATGCTATAAAATAAATATGTATAAAATAAGTAATAATAATAATAGTATTGTATAATATGAGAGCAAGTTGTTATCCAAGAATGCCAGAAAATGAAGTTACATGTTTAAGAAAGGGAAGTAAGTATATTAGGAGAATCACAACAGGAAGTTCCCTTTAATCTGTTCTTCACACGTTTCATTCACAGCTCATCAGGTGCTCAAGAAAATTGACGGAGTGCCTGCTAGGTGGAGACATTTTTCTCGAAAAGCTGTTTTAAAAATGTCATACTGGCTAGTAAGATACTTATAAATATTTATAGGCAACACAGTAAAAATTGATATTTTTCAGCACAATCTTACAAGTATATATCAGCCATTCTGAAAACTCTGACTGTAGGAAGTTTAAAGCTGAACTCTGCTGAATAAGGGATTTTCAGCCTGGGACCGGCACTGTCTGGAAGGAATACCAGACTTTGTTTTCTCATTAAGAACCTAGAGAGATAAAACAGAGTGACCTCCCCACAAAGCAGGGGTGGCACTTTCTCATTTTTCTCCAGGGACAGATTTCTATAGGCATAGTTTTCCTGTCCTGGCCGCCTGCTCCTAATAACTGGCATCCACTTTCCAAATGACTTGGAGACTTAATATAAATGATAAATGTTTAGCTGATAGCTCAGACTTCTTACTAGGTACTCTTACATTTAACCCATATTTCTTATCTAGGCTTTGCCACATGGCTCATGACTTGTTATCTCGTTTTCTACACATCTTGCTTCCTTAGCAGCCTGCTGGTGTCTCCTGACCCCACCCTTTCTCATCCTGGCATTCTGTCTGTCTCAGGCTGTCTCGCCCGTTCTCTTCTTGTCCAGCCACTGACTGTATAGATAGATAGGTCACACACTTCTCTGTGTGTGGTCACTTACTTGCTAGCTGCACATCATGAATATGAAGGTCTGATGATTAATTCTAGTGTTAGGCATTCCCTTTCCTTCTACCTTGTTCAATAAAGGGTCCCTCTTTCACTGCTGTGTATAGCAGAATTTTGCATTTCTATGTATTGCTTAGATTCTGCCTCTCTTCTTGTTGTCCATGTCTAGTTTTACGAGTTCTGAGACAATATCCTCAGATCCTCAGGCTTGCCAGGCAAGCACATCACCTGATGAGCCATTTCCTCATACCCTGAACCATTCTTATCCCTTCAGAAACACTTCTCCATCAACAACAGAAAGCAAAATGAACAAATCAAAATATCTTGCAAATATTTGTGTATTTACAATAGCTTTTATCTCTGACTGGAAATAGGAACTGGAACATTATTCATTGTTTATCTTCATGACTCACAAATTGTAACATTATTTCATCAGCTGATAAAATTTGCAACCAGGTAGTGAAACATTTAAGCATCTATCATGATTTCATAAGGGCTCTCAAAGTTTCTAGGGCCCTATCAACAAAAACTAAAATGATATAGACCCTCATAACTTTGACAGACACCTTAAAATATGACAAAATATGCAGTACATTATTTACCAAGCCTTTTATACTATCCACGATTCTGTAGACTCTTGTAAAAATTAAAATACTCCTAACACTAGATTGTTTTATCATCTGAAGAACAACCTAGGTCAGCAAGTATGTTTGGAAATTGTTCATATTTTTTTATCTACTGAACTTTGTTATACTTTCTGAATTAATACCTCACTGTATCTTTTGGTTAAAAAATGTCACTAAGTATGCAATTTCTTTCTCAGTCTTTTAGAAGGGCTGAATATGAGCTAATTCTTGGGTTCTGTAAGAGAAGGGAACTCTGTAACAATGCTCCTCTTGGAGTTGACTCAAAGATGTATTTCAAGCAGGTTTAAAAAGATTTTGTGCCTTAGTATTGTATTTATTTTTTTTGTTTAATTGATCTCGTAGAAGAAATTGTAATGTAGGATTTAATTTTCTTTTTTTATACTCTTTTATTTTTCATTTAAAAATTTACACTTCCTCCCCTTCTCCCAGTCCCCTCCCGCTCCCCCACTAACCCTCCTCCCTCCCCCTGCTTCCTTAAGAGGGGGCAGGGTACCCTGCCCTGTGGGAACCCCAAGGCCCTCCCCCCTCCATCCTGGCCTAGGAAGGTGTGCATCCAAATAGACTAGGTTCCCAAAAAGCCAATACATGCAGAAGAGATAGGTCATTGGCTTCTCAGTCAGCCCCCATAGGCAGCCACATTCAGAGATTCTGGTTTGATCATATGCTCATTCAGTCCTGGTCCAGCTCCCATTAGATCAGGCACACTGTCTCAGTGGGTGGTCCAGCCTCTCGCGGTCCTGACTTCTTTGCTCATCTTCTCCCACCTTCTGCTCTTCGACTGCACCTTGGGAGCTCAGTCCATTGCTCTGATGTGAATGTGGGTCTCTGTCTCTATCTCCATCCATCGGACGAAATTTCTATGGTGATGATCAAGATATTCATCAATGTGACTATGGGACAAGGCTAGATCAGGCACCCTCTCCTCTGCTGCTCAAGAGATTTGGCTCTAGAGGGGATCCCAGAATTTAATTTTCTAACTTTCTACTTAAGAAATAAGAACATTTTTCCAGATCATTAGAGAGAACATCTGGAAATTAAAGTTAGAATCACAATCAAGTTGAAAAATGTGATGAAAAAATAAAATGTTTAATTGATACTTCCATAAAAGACATTAATCACTGTTTGAATAACCAATCACGTTTAAAGTTAGCTGTCATTCTGTATGATAATGGTATTCTAAAAGGGAACAAATGTCTTTCTGAAATGCTAATATTTGATTTGCTATTGTGGCTCCAAAGCAATATGATGCTGTGAATATGATTATTTCAAGTTTTTTGAAACACATTCTGATAGATGGTGACAATAACAGTCTCCAGGCCTCAGCATTTGAATTTAAATTCCAGCTATATATATTTACCCTTATTAAATTACATAACATCTGTGTATCAGTTCATTTTCTCATTGCTCAAACAAACTACCCAGACAGAACTTAAGGAAGGAAGAGTTTATTTGGGCTCACAATTTAAAATAATGTTCTGCAAAGCTGAGAAAGGAATGGTGGCAGGAAGCTCAGTAGTTCGTCACATTGTACTCAGCCAGGAATCAGAAAGAAATGAATGTGGCTTCGTAGGTCTCTGTCTTGCCATTCAGTCTAGCTCTCCGCACAAGCCTAGCAAAGACTTCCCCATCTCAGTTAGCATAAAGTAAATACCTCACAGACAAGCCCAGAAGTGTCTCTTCTCAATGATATCAAATCCCACCAACTTGACAACCGGCATTAACCATCACATTCTATGCTTCATTTCTTCATCTGAAGCAAGAAATCAGTAACCTTAAGGTTGATTGTTTATTGTTTTTAATCACTTGAAGAATGAACTATTTTAGGAAGTAATTGAGGGAAAATTGCACATATTTTTCTTAATGTAGTAATTTTCTTGGTACATTCTGAATTAATACCTTATTGTATCTTAATGAGATGAACTTCCTACATCCCAGATACTGTGTCTATATCTGAGAAGAATTAATGCAGGAAAATTGCATTCCCATGAACTTTCAATTGTAAATCTACACCATGAAACATGTAGGAGGTGGTCAGTTCTGTCTCAGTTGAAAATATAGGAGAATTTTCATAGTTTGAGAATATGTTATTTGACAGTTTGTTACTCATAAATATTTAATATACTTTAAGAAATAAATTATACAATGATACATGTGTTTTAGAATTTTCTTTAAAGGTAGGCATTATCCCTTAACTAAAAAAAATATTTTTTTGGATATTTTTAACAGATAAATTGTGATGTAGCTGTGTTCAAGGGGAAATCCTGTTTAGAAGCAGTCTTTCCTTTGTATTTTCGAAAGTTCTAGAAAGTTCAAGAGGTTTTGGTTTTAGATCTTCTTTAAAGTTCTGGTAAAATTCTGTGGTAAATTCACCTGTTTTTGCTATTATTTTGATTACGTTGGATTGGAAGATTTGATTTTATTGTTGTTTCGACTTTGAGTCTAAGTGTCTTAGTTTTTCATCTGATCTTGGCTTAACTTTGGCTTGTTCTCATTAAGAACAAATTATATATATTTGGTTTTCTAAGTGGGAAGAAGAAATTTTTTTGAAGTTATGTCTTTGCAGTTCCCTAAGTTCCATTGCTGTCTTTTGTAATGAGTGTTTTTTCCCTCCAAATTTATTACACACACACGCACACACACACATAGTTGTTATATCCCAACGAAAATTTCCCATCCCACCCCTCCTTCCAATTGTCCCCACTCCCCTTCCAGCTCCCATCTGTGCCTCTTCGTCTGTTTCTCTTCAGATACAGGTGGGCCTCCAATGGATATCAACCAGCCAAAGTGTATGAAGCTGCAGTGAGACTAGGCTCCTCCCTTATTAATGCTGTAAACGGGAGTCTGGCAGGTGGAACGGGTCTCGAAAGCAGGTGTGAGAGTCAGAGACGGCCTCTGCTCTCACTGTTAGGAATCCCACTAGAAGGCCACAGTCCACAACTCTAACATTCTTGCAGAGTTCCTGGCTCACTTCTATGCAGGCTCATTCGTTGACGGTTTTGTCTCTGTGAGCCCCTATAAGCCCAGGTTAGCTGGTTATGTGGGTTTTCCTGTGGTGTCCTTGACCCTCCTGGCTCCTACAACCCTTCCTGCTCCTCCATAGAGTTCTCCAAGCTCTGCCTCTTGTTTGGCTATGGGTTTTTGCATCCGTTTTCCATCAGTTGCTCCTCCAAATTTATTGATTTTTTCTCTCTTTCTTTTGGCTGATTTTATTAAAAGTATATCAATCTTGTTATTCTTTTCAAATATCCAATTCTTCATTTCATTGTTTGTATTGTTTTGCACATATCTATTATATTAATTTATAATCTTGTCTTGATTGCCCATCCTTGTCTTTTGTTTTCGAGAGCTGTTTTTGTTTTTACAAAGTCTTAAGAACTTTTTATTTGGGTTTTCTCTAACTTATCTTTTTTCTATAGATACTTAGAGTTGAAATCAACAAAAAATAAGCAAAGAAAACAATACAAAGGCTCAATGAGACAAAGAGTTGGTTCTTCGAGAAAATCAAAATAGACAAACCTTTATCCAAACTAATCAAAAGGCAGAAAGAGAATATTCAAATTAACAAAATCAGAAATGAAAAAGGGGACATAACAATATATTTTCCTCATAGACCCCTGACTTTATTGTGTGTCATAAATTTTGGTATCTTATGTTTCACCTTTAGAATATTTATAATTTTTTTGTCTATCTTCAGTGATCCATTCATTACTCAGTACTATATTGTTCAATCTCCATAGCCACATGTACTTTCTTAATTTTCCTACTGCTGCTAATATCTAGCTTTATTTTATTTGAATCCTGTAAGATATAAGAAGTTTTTCAGTTTTTCTCTTTTTGTTGAGAGGTGTTGTATGTCCCAGTATGTGGTCCATTCTAATGAAGTTTCCATGGGGCTATTGAGAAAATAATATGTGCTTCTTAGTGCTTTCAAGTATCGCTCTGTAGATTTTTCTAAGTATATTAGTTCTATGACATCATTTAGCACTATTAATTATGTTTTCATTAATATATAAATTACCCATATATTGGTCAAAGTAGGGTATTGAAGCCAACTTTCATTAATATGTTGGACTGGAATATCAATCCAGCCATAAAGCCCAGAGTGGATAAGATAGAGGCTCATGAAGTACCACCGTTAGCTGAGAGAGCTATTTGCCAATGATGGTGGCTGGGGAATACGAAATCTCTTGCTTCCATGATTTGGCTCTTGACAGACTTTCCATTCTCTTGGATATGATTCTATAACCATACATACTGAGAACATTAAGTGGATTCAGAGAGTTTAAAAAAAAAGAAAAGAAAACCAAGGAATTGAGAAAGAAAAAAAAAAGGGTGGAAATATAAGAAGATTTGAAAGGCAAGAAATGGAGAATGGAATCTATCAAAGTATACATGAATGACAATTCATATGTCTTTTTTCAGTGTACTGTAGTCGCCAAAGATCTACCTGAGACTGTTAGTAGGCAAAGTACTTATAAAGCACTGTAGGGATCTTCCTTTTTGTTTGAAAATCCATTCTGTAGGTGTTTTATAAACCTTATAATTAAAATTTATTATTAGAATGCTTCAATTACATGACTGTATTATATGTAATTCAGTTTTAAATTTTTGGGAAAATTTGACATTTTCAAGAAAGAATAACTAATAGTTCATGGGCAGAAAAGTGTTTAAGTGAGTAAAATTAATTTAACAAAACAAATGATTTTAGCAAAATTTAATACCAAAGTAAATATAGTAAATTGATTTCCAGGACACCAAAGTATCCAATTCGTAATGCTTTCATGACATAGTTGCATATTTAACCAAATTGAGTGAACTGTAATGCTTACTATGCATTTTCATTAAGCTTTTGTGCCATTATCCTGCTGAATAGACAGTATTAAATCTTTTCTAAAATGTAAAGTCAAGTTCCAGGAGTTCCAAACCATCTGAGGCAGCTACAATAAAAATGAATAATCAATAGACTAATGAAAAAAAACACAATTTCACTTATACATGGGGAGGAATGGAAACTTTTAATGGCTGAAAGATTTAAAAAACACCCCAAATTCAAAGTATTGGTAATGTAGAAACTGAATTAAAATTTCGCAAGATTAAAAACAAAAATAAGTTTTAACACTTTAGGAAAATAATGCTAGAACAAAATAAGTGCATTTTAAAAAGTCCTTAAGTTAACTTATTTAGTCTTAGTATTGGTAGACAAACAATAAAAGTAAAAATTAAAAAGTAAAAATTAAAAAGACAGAATAGGGGAGAGTCGACTGAGGCTAAGAATTGAGTTCCTTTCTTCTTAACGCTCTAATAAAATTAAGATAAAATAGCAATCTCACAAAGCGTGTCAGCCATTAATAAACAGAACTCAAAAAAAATTTCTCAAAGAGACTGAAAGAGTAAAAGGCAAATCTGCAGTAAATCTAAATAGTACAAACAAAGGACAAGTACTTTAAGGGGAAAAGGATGCATAAATTTTAGAAGTGCTAAAAGGAAAATAATGAACATACTCCCTCAGAAGCAGAGTAGATAAAAATCATACTATACAGCCAGATAACACACAAAGCAAATTCAATAACTGGGACAAAATAAAAGTTATGCTGAGGATATTGTATATCATAATGATTATAAATGAATGAATTTTAACAATAGAAAAACAGAGGTAAAATGTTTTAAACTAATTCTTGGAGGATTCATATAAGGTGTTTTGATCATATTCAATCCAATTCTTTCCTCAACTCATTATTCACTTTTTAAAAGTATCAGATAACATAATTTATACAATTGCAATTTCATTATGTCTTCACCAAAATCAATATTTAACAAACTACATATGGTTAATTTAGATTCAAGACTCCAACTATAGTCAAGTATTGAATAGTTATCATAAAGATCTTTTGATCAACTTTATTCTTCAATAATTTATATATATTTTGAAGAATGACAATTTGTATTTTGCAAGGTATGCAGGTAGGAGAATCTTTTAACTAAAGTTAAAAGGTTAGAAAGTATATCCTGTACTGTTTTGATGGAAATATACAGATATTATTTTATACATCTAATGCTAAAATGTTTTACTGTTTCTTCTTCAAATTAAACAGCTTATTTGTGCTAGGAACATCTTGGATTTTCTTAGGACAGAGTCGAGCCAGAAATGTACCAGGCAATTCATAAGAATAACTACAGAATATGACACCAAACAACTGATGTCCTTTTGAAATCAACTCTATAATATAAATCTGACCACACTGAACCTGATAGAGGAGAAAATGGGAAGTAGCCATCAATGCATGGGCACAGGAGACCACTTCCTAAATATAACACCAGTAGCACAGACAATAAGAGCAACAATAAATAAATGGGACCTCCTGAAACTGAGAAGCTCTGTAAAGCAAAGGACACAGTCAATAAGACAAAAAGGCAGCCTACTAAATGGGAAAAAAAAATCTTTACCAACCCCACACAAGACAAAGTACTGATCTCCAAAATATATAAAGAACTCAATAAATTAGACATTAAAATTCTAAATAACCCAATTAAAAATGTGTACTGAACTAAACAGAGAATTCTCAACAGAAAAATTTTAAATAAGCAAATACTTAAGGACTTGTTCAACTTCCTTAGCTATCAGGGAATTGCAAATCAATACAACTCTGAGATACCGTCTTACACCTATCAGAATGGTTAAGATAAAACCACTAATGATAGCTTATTCTGGAGAGGATGTGGAGAAAAGGGAACACTCATCCATTGCTGGTGGGAATGCAAACTTTGGAAATCAGTGTGGCAGTTTCTCAGAAAACTGGGAATCAAGCTATCTCAGGATCTAGCAACACCACTCTTGGGAATATACTCAAAAGATGCTCAATCATACTACAAAAAGCATTTGCTCAACTATGCTCATAGCAGCATTATTTGTAATAGCCAGAACCTGGAAACAACCTAGATGCCCCTCAACCAAAGAATGGATAGAGAAAATGTGGCACATCTACACATTAGAGTACTACTCAGCAGTAAAAAACAATGACATCTTGAATTTTGCATGCAAATGGATGGAATTAGAAAACACTATCCTGAGTGAGGTAACCCAGACCTTAAAAAAAATGGTATGTCATCACTCATACGTGGATACTAGACATAAACAAAGGACATTGAGCCTATAGTTCAAGATCCTAGAGAAGCTAAGCAATAAGGTGAACCCAAGAAAAACATATATAGACCCACCTAGAAATTGGAACCGACAAGATCGTCAGACAAAATTTGGGAGCATTTGGGCAGGGGGTAGAAGGAAGGGGAGAAGGGCAGGGTTGAGGAGAATGTGAGGGAATGGGATAGTTGATATGGAGGAAGGACAGACATGAGAGCAAGGAAAGAGATATCTTGATTGAAGGAGCCATTATGGGGTTAGCAAGAAACGTGGCTCTAGAAAAATTCCCAGAAATCCACAAGGATGACCCCAGATAAGACCCTAAGAAATAGAGGAGAGGGTGTCTGAACTTGCTTTACCCTGTAGTCAGACTGAAGATTATCTTAAATATCACCATAGAACCTTTGTCCAACAACAGATGGAAACAGAGGCCAAGACCCACATTGGAGCACTGGACTGAGCTCCCAATTTCCAGTTGAAGAGTAGAAATAGTGAGATTATGAACAAGGAAGAACACAGGGGTTCATCCGCTGAGACAGTTTGCCTGAGCTAGTGGTAGCTCACCAACTCCAACTGGACTGGGAGTGAATGAGCATGGGAGCAAATTAGTCTCTCTGAATGCGGTTGACAGTTGGGGCAGACTGAGGGGCCACTGATAGTGATACTGGGATTTGCCTCTACTGCATGTACTGGCTTCACGGGATCCTATTCTCTTTGGATGGATGCCTTGCTCAACCTAGATGTAGTAGGGAGGACTTTGGACTTTCCATAGGGTGGGGTGCATTGCCCTCTCTTAGGATTGGAGTGGGTGGGGTGGGAGGGTGAATGGAGGGAGTGGAAATTTGGATTGGTATTTTTTTAAAGTAATAAGAAAGAAAGAAAGAAAGAAAGAAAGAAGGAAGGAAGGAGAAAGAGAGAGAGAGAGAGAGAGAGAGAGAGAGAGAATTAACTCTAACTCAACCCTTAAGGGCTGAAGTGGTTGTCACTGCCAGTGAGAATTGAAGATGGAGCATCAAGTGAAATCTATGGAAGCATGAGGAATCTTAGCTATAGGAAAGAATTTCAAAACAGTATGAAACAGTCTTGGAATTCATTAAGAAGTGATTTTTAAATTAGATTTAAGCAGCAAAGAGCTAATAGAGGATAAGTTCTCAGAGAAAAGATGTGACACAGCAAATCACATGTATAGGCTTCACAAGAAAAAGTCACAATTAGATATCTTTACCTTAGCTGCGACTGTATAACTTTGGTGCCTCTCAACTTTTATATAAAAGAGTTCTGAGGAATTTAATTGTCCATTCCTCCTTTTGATGAATGAGGTAATAGAGTAGTTTCTGATGCTCACTGGACATTATTATACCTGTTAAAATAAAAACACATTTCTCCTGGATTACAGAAGGTTTTTTGTTTATTTTTGCTGTTTTTTTTATTTTGCTATATTGAATTTATATTACTCCTTGTGAGATAACCAGAGAATATTTTAGAAAGTAATAAGAATATACACAAACATTATGCAAGATTCATGGCTATTTTAATGTATTAATATCTCTATATAAATTTTAATGTATAAATATCTATATAAAAGGAATGCTGACCACATATAGGTATAGGGGACCACAGTAAATCTTCACTGTAGTAGAATCATGATGTTGGGGAGAACCTTCAATATGAATCCAGGTAGATGGGGATGTCTTTGCTTTCCCCACACCCAGAGTTTTCCCTGTCTTTGTATTCTGTTTCAGCTTGACAGGTTAGATCAGGAAGACTTAAATATTTACTCCTAACCTTTTATTTTTTAAAAAAAGGTTTTCAGATGGCTATAAATTTTTTAATTAGTAATTTCAGATAATTTGTAATTTTAAATTCTTTTAAATTATTCTCGTAATTTAGTAAGCAAATTGAGGGAAATATGTTCTTGATGAAATGAGTCTGGCCCTCAGTATGAACAGTCAGAAAACTGTAATTGTTAATTTATTGTTGCTTTTTAATTTCCGTGGACTTTTCAAATGCTTTGAAACTTCACGCAAATCATGTGCTAAGCTTTTTTCTTTGCTTCACAGGGTCCAAGTCAGTGGGGGAAACTGTTTAAGATTTAAAAATCATTGAAATGAGATGGAAATGAGGCCATGCCTTATATAATTCCCCTTTTAGTTTCTAGTCTGGCATCCTTCCAAAGACATGGGTTTGTTCTGAGAGACAGGTCCTGAATAAAGTCC
Source organism: Ondatra zibethicus (assembly GCA_004026605.1). Taxonomy (NCBI): domain Eukaryota; kingdom Metazoa; phylum Chordata; class Mammalia; order Rodentia; family Cricetidae; genus Ondatra; species Ondatra zibethicus. The sequence goes on along the minus strand of PVIU01026119.1, from coordinate 11,075 downwards.
TGACTACCAGCCAAAATCTAGTCTCTTCTTTGGGAAGCTCTGGTCAGATAACAACTGGAAGCAATCTATGGAATCAGGGGTTCCTCTCTCCGGTGTTAATACAAAATGCATGCTCTGGAAGAACAGACGGCAATGGCAGAAGTGTGCCGTCGCCGGAGACTGTGGTATCGAAGTAAGAGGTCACTATCTTCTGTGAAGCTTAGGGCTGGGTTTACTTGTTATTCCTTCCTTTTCTTTTTTGAATAGATTTTTTTCATTCAGTGTATTCTGATTAGTTTCCCCTCATGCAAATCCTCCAAGATCCTCCCCATTTCCCCACTCATCTGAATCCACATCATTTCTGTTGCGCCTTAGAAAATAAATGGACTTCAAATAATAACAAAAATAAAATAAGATAAAGTTAAAACAATCTAACCAAATAGGACAAAACAAACAAACAGAAGAGGCAGCTCACATTTTTGCAATATGCTTCATCACTATTACAAAAAAAGTAAGGTGATCTTTTTAGATGCATGCAAGTTTATTTTATGATTATGAAAATGCCCATTGTGATATAATAGTTACGTGCATCCCTGTTAGAAGTTAGACTATAGTATTTAGGCCTGAATGAAAATGTGAAGGCAGGGTTCCTGATTCCCTGCACACTGCTGCTCTAAGGCATATACAGCAGGGGAGAAGGTGGACCTGGAGTGCAATCTGTGCTGCATTTGCCAGAGCAGTGTTGTGCGATGGATCTGTCATCATGGGGATGTGAGATTTCACTCTTTGCCTGTAGAGCTTTACTCTAGATTTGTTTCCTCAGAGATGGACACCTTTCTCAATTCACACGGGGCATCTGTTTTAAATGGTTAAGGGTTTATTAAGTGAGTTCTATATATGTTAGTTGAAACATGTTTTACATATTTCTCACGACTGTAAAGCTTAAAATAAACTCTTTTTGTTTTCTTAAGACATGGGATTTCTTCTTATGTTCTGTACTATTCTCTCTAAGGCCAAGCAAAAATTGATTGAGACAATTCATTAATAGAAATTTACTCCTATCATAAGGCATGTATGTCAATTACGTTTACAGATATCAAAGCAGTTTGAACCATTATCAGACTCTGTTCCAAAAGATATGTATTTGATGAATATAAATTAGTGTTTTAAAGATTGTCATATATATATATATATATATCGTACAATACAAAAAGAACACATTAACAATTTATTTTGTCTCTCGTGATTATGAGAGAAATGAACATATGTCATTAGTACAGAGAAATTTAAAAATCACAAACCCATATAGCTTAAAGTATGTCAGGAGTCTATGGAAATAGAAGGCTTGTTCCATACTTTAGTTCCCTACTCAAGGACCCATAACACTAGCTATTATGATTAAAAAACCATTTGTCCCAGAGCAGCATCCATGTAATCCCAATGCTGGAAAAGCTAAGATAAGTGGATCCCTGAGACCTAATGGTCAGGCACTCTGGTCAGGCTGTGGTATGAGAACTTGTCTCGGAAGAGTAAAGCGGCTAAGGATTAAGGCAGACACCAGACATTGACCTCTGGCTTCCACATACACATGGATGATTATGTACTCCCATGCCTACTTGAATATATATGAACACAAACACACATACAATAAAATCATGGGAATACATCTACAGATACTTTTAAAGCTAGTTTTTTGATGAATTGAAAGATGGTAACAACCCATGGTCGTGGAGCTCATCAATCCCAGAAGTAAACCTACTTTTATTATTCTCTTAAATATCTTTGCACAGTAGACGTTTAACATAGGAACAATGATCAAAATGCAGAGAATAGATGTGAAGTGTTCATCCACAAATTATTTAAACAGGGCTCCAGCATTTTGATTAGCTGTAGTTTTCTGTAATGTTCTTCACACCACATCAATGACCAGAATGGCACAATAACCCTACAGGATCAATAATGGTACACATACCTTCGTGGTAAGCAAGGGTTCTTTGATTGGATTTAAGATGTGCTCAACAAGATGGATACTATGGCTGGTACTCAAAAACATCTAAGTCTTTCTGTCTCTCTAGGTGGGTATTTGCACATGAATGTGCTTTCCTGCAGAGGCTCAAAAAGGATGTCTGATCCTTCCGAAACTGGTGCTATTGGTGGTTGTGAGCCTTCTTAAGTGATTGCTGGTAATTGAATCTGGTTCCTCTGCAGGAGCAGCCCATGATCTTAACCTTTGAGCCATCTCTCTAGCCCCCACATTATTATAATTAGAGAAAAATAAGAGTAAAAATATTTCAAATGTATATAGTTCAACTGTAAATATTCACTAAAATACATGTAATGCTTATCTCTTCCTTCCAGTCCACTCTTACTGACAATTGATTTCCTTTTTGTGATGATGTGGGATGTCCTTCTGTGTATTCGTTGCTTTCATTGATTAATAAATAAAGCTGTTTTGGCCAATGGCTTAGAAAAGTAAAGCCGTGCAGGAAATAGAACAGAAATATATAGAGAAAGTAGGCAGAGTCAAGGAGATGCCATGTATTTCCGAAGGAAACTGATGCCAGAACCTTACTGGTAGGCCACAGCTGCGTGGTATACATAAACTAATAGGAATGGGTTCATTTAAGATGAAAGAGTTAGTTAATAGGAAGATTGAGATAATTGGCCAAGCAGTGTTGTAATTAACAAAGTTTCTGTGTGATTATCTGGGTCTGGGAGGCTGGGAAAAGAACATGCAGTCTCCTCTTACATGTATTCTAAACTCAGCCACCAAACACCCACTTTTTATCCTCTGACCTGAAGAGAGTTTACAAACTTTTTATTGAAACTCCTTCATGTCAGCTCCAGAAAATTATTCCACAATGCCCTAGACTAACTGAAATACCAATTAAGCATTCAGGTTTGTTTTGAGTAAGTTAGCCTGTCTATCAGTCTGTACAGAAATCCAAGCCAGAGCTATTGTAATGGGTGGCTATGCTTTGCCATCCTTCCTCCCAGGATGCACATATGTGTATCACCACACAGATGCCAGAAGCCTTGCTGTTGTGCTGTTCTTCCAGACACCGAAATTGCTAGCTATCAAATTTAGATTTGATCACTACACTCCTTTAGCAGTGAGTTCTTTGCTATTATGGAAACATAATGCAGAGCTGACTTACTGTATGGGACCACGCGTACTTATTCACTGTAAAAAAGGGCTTCTTGACAGGATTACTAAACACTGTGATCTCTGCACACTAGTCATTTCGCTGCCCTTTAAAAAGTAAGATCCCTTTTTTTCCCCTCTAGAATAGGTTGTTTCCCATCTTGTCTTGAAAGACAATGGAACTTCAAAATACTGTTTCTCAACCTTCGTCTTCTCAGACATGTATTTATATATCTTTAAGAATCTTCTTTTGAAATTGCCAGTGCTGTCAAGCCTAATTGTCAAAAGCAACTCAATTATAGAGCTAGGTTTTTAACTAAAAATAAGTTGTAAAGTTTTCCATCTTATACAGAATCTACTGTTTTTATTCATAATTGCACTATTCACTGTCATTTTAAAGTACATCTTATGTCATGCTTCCTGTCAGCAGTTTGAATTATCTCAATATTATACAGGCTTCATCATAAGGACATGTGAAGCCAAATCCTTTGTGAAATAATTATGTGGAGATACCACAGCAGTTTTATTAGTTTTAATTTTTGTTTTGTGTTTATGAGTAACATTACATATGCAATTATTTTAATTAATTCTAATGCCCCTGTTAGTAAGATTTATACACAGGAGATACTGAAAATGTGTTAATATCTTTATTGCGATTAATTTTAACTTGGAGATGAGATTTGCAGAGTAAAAACTTCTCTGTATAAAATGAAAACACATTATTTTATGATAATTTTGTACCTTAAAAGGACCAAGGCAGTAAGAAAAGAAAAGACACATATGCAAATCCTAATTTGAGCTTTCTGCTATTAAGGATATATTCAGATGGTGAGAGAAATTTTTAAATATAGACAGACAGGCTGAAATGCAGGATAATATCCTAAAACAGATCAAAATGTGTTAAATATATTTAACTTAATATTGCCTAATGTGGTACAATTATTGTGGCCCAAATGAGTTTAAGTGCAAAATCAGGCATACTCTGATCCTTTGCCTTCTTATGTGAACCTCATTTTCTTTTTTAAAAAGCAGATATATTATATGTTTACCTGTAGGTATGTCTGTGTATGTGCATATGTGCAAATGAGTGAGGCTATCTGTGGAGGTCAGAACAGTGTGTAGAACCTCTGGAGCTAGGGTACCATGAACCAACTGGTATGGGTGGGAGTAACTAAACTTTAATTCTTTACAAGAATAGAAAGAGCTCTTACCTACAGGACCATTTTTCCAGCTCCTGATCATTATTTTATTTATTTTTTGTGTTTATCAATGGAGAGCTGTAGTATAAGGATAAAAACTGAGACAATTAATTTAAACTCTAAAGCCAGTTGGTAGCATGGTTTTTGGGTTTCTGAAAATATTAATGTCTTTCTCAAAGAAAAAAACAAAACAACAGTAAATTTTGTCACCTTGGCAGAAAGTTTTCCATCACCCTGGGAACAGTTCATTTATTTTTTCCAAGGTTTAAAGTATGCAAAATTGAAAATTAAAGAAATTATATTGCATACATCAATCATATAACATCAATTTTTAAATATTAATAAAATAATTTCTTCTCAATAAGATTGATTCAAAAATAACTCAAATTTTTTGTTACAGGAGACAACTGCTTGGCCACTGAGTACAGCAAGATGAAAAGTATGCTTTTAGATTTACAAAATCAAAAGTACATTACACAAGAAAATGAGAATTCTAACGGTGATGACATATCTAGGAAGAAGCTGTTGGTGGATCAAATGTTCAAGCATTTTGATGCAGACAGTAATGGACTTGTAGATATTAATGAACTAACTCAGGTATGACCAACAATTAAATAAAATATATTGCTTAAGTATAGCAGATAGTTTTATTTTTGTTAGATTTTACTCTATAGAATAATATATTTTATTCATAATACCAAAAGAGTGGAAATGAAATGTTATCACTATTGGACTACCTAACTGATTATGGAGGTATAGGTAGTGGGATGGTGGTATTGAATCCAGCCTGGGATACAAAATTTGATCTTGACTCAGAAAGCCAAGGACTTGGGATACCACTAAGTATGTGTAAGCTGGGCTTCTATTATCATAACCACAGGGGAAAACAAAAGAGGCTTAACTAATTTATCAGCAGCATTTATTAAAGTACTGCAGTATTTTTTAGTTTAAAAGAAATATGATATATTCTGTACCTTAAACAAAATATAAGCTATGTTATGGAACTTAAAAGATTTCTCCTGATCTATTCTGAATGTATGTAATTTTCACTTTCTGACAATGTATAAGGTGTGTCTTAGGAGTATTTGAAGCAGAAGGTATACACATGGTGGTGATGACAACGTTGTATGCTGTCGTGAAGTACAGCTCTTAATTTAAAATGATCAAGGGTTGACTACGATGTATCTTCATTTGCTTTAATGTTGCATTAATGTTCAGGCAAGATTATTTCCTTTGTCTTATTGCTTGTGTGTGTCTTTTATACTTGAGCAATTCAGGACTCTTGGATGAATTAGAAAGTACTCATTTCTAACTTATGAAATAATTTGTTATAATTTATATTTCAGGTGTTTAACAGAGTACATCTCAATCTAATCTTTTTTTTTTTTAGTTTGAAATGTTAGGCATTGGTGAGACAATGCCCTTACAGATATAAGTATGTTTTGACATGTCAACTTTATTAAATGATACTCTTGAAGCATTTATCCAGTTTTCCAGGCTATCAAATTGGAATATAGAGTTATCTCTTTCTTAAATTTTTGTTGAAAACAGATTCTTCAATCATACAATACAATGATCACAATTTCCCCTCCCTCCATTTCTCCCAAGTACTTCCTGAACCCCCTTCTTCCCCAGACCCATTTCCTCTCCATTTTCTCTTCAGAAGAAAATAATCCCCCAAGAGACAACAGCCAAAGAGAACAATACATGATACAATAAAACAAGACAATTGTCTTCATATCAAAGCTAGAGAAGGCAATCCAATAAGAGGAAAAGAGTCCCAAGAGCAGGCAAAGGAATCAAAGAAAAACCCATTCCCACTGTTAAGAGTCGCACAAAACCACCAAGCTAACAGTCATAGCATATAAGCAAAGAACGTGGTACAGATCCATTTAGGCCCTGTGCTCGCGTTTCAGTCTCTGTGAGTCTATGTGTGGCCTGCATAATTGATTTGGTAGGCCATGTTCTCCTGGTGCTTTCATCCTGTCTGATTCCTAGAGTCTTTCTTCCCACTCTCTGAAGAGGGGAGGGAACCAATGGGAACCTCCAATTAAGACTCACTGCATATTATCTGGCTTGTGGGTCTCTGCACCTGCTTCCATCTGCACCTGGAGGAAGCCTCACTGATAACATGATTGACAAGTGGGCAAGGCGCGCATCTATGAGTACAGCAGAATTTCCTTAAGAGTCATTTCATTTCATTGAGTTTTTTTTTTTAATCAATTGTTTTTGGCTCTACCCTAATTCTCTCCGATATCTAGCCTCTATTTCGGTCCTTCCAGGCAGTCTAGTACATGGGCTCCCTCTTGTGACATGGGCTTCAAGTTAAATCAAACATTGATTTGCCTTCCCCACAAATTCTGTGCCACCATTGCCCCAGCAATTCCTGCAGGCAGAACAGATTGTAGGTTTTGTGGCTGAGTTGGTGTCCAGGTTTCTCTTTCAGTAACCTGCAGAATACCGTTTCATACCAAAGAGACTAGAACACAGGGGTGAAGGCTCCATACAGGCACCAGGGAGACCTCCAAGTTCAGTAAGCTGCGTGGATAGTGGGCTTGGCAATGGGACCTGCTATCAGTTTTCAGAGTGTGACCTTTTGTTGTTCAAGAATCTGAGGGGATTCCCTCTGTCTGCCACTCAGCTGAGTGTAACCTTGTCCCGCCACTGGAATCCTGGCCTGGCTACAAAAGACGGATAGTTCAGACTCCATATCCTCCATTACTAGGCGTTCTTACCAGGGTCACCCTCATAGATTGCAGGACGTTTCTACTGCATTAGGTTTCCATACCACCCTCACAATGCTCCCCCGTTCCAACTGTCTCTTCCCTCATTTTCCTCTATCCCGCTTCTAATCAGTCCTGTTCCCATCCCCACATATCTCCAGGGAATCTTCTATTCCCCTTTCTCAAAAAGGTCCACGTTTTCCCTAGATCCTTTTCCTTTACCTAATCTTTCTGGGTCTGTGAAATGTAGCTTGATAATCATTTACTTATCAGCTAACATCCACTTATAAGTGCTCACAGGCCCTTTAGCGATGTTCCATTTTTACCTTTCCATAACACATTAGTATCTTCATCACTAATGGTATATAGTGAAAGTGTTCGTATCTCATCTATCATTTATTGTTTAGGATAATAATAAAAAATTTATATGGGCTCCTTGGAAAAATATGTAATAAATAGATTTTAAAAGCTTGTACCTATTACTTTGAGGGTATAGTTGTTTATTTAAGCAATCTATATGTCAAGTGTTGAGATGCTTAATATGCATTACATTTCCTTAAAGCTTACAAACATATTTTATAATAATTTAAAAATTAAAAATAATTACATTTTAAGTAAATGAAAAGGTTTTAGTTTTACCTGTGAATAATTTATAGGTCATTTTCACAGGATAATATTTAATATTATTATAAGATATACAAGTTACAAGTGATTCTAAGTTATACCAGTTACAAGTGATAACTGAAGTCTATAACTTCTCTCTGAGATGTTATGAATACTGGGATCTGTCTGCATGCATTTTTCCTTACTGTCCATAGCGAAGTTATACTCTAGAGTTTTTCATGCATATTTCAAGTGAATCAGCAGCTACAGCCTTGTCTTTTTCAGAGAAAATTCACAATAAAAAGCAGTAATTGAAGATGACAAGATTACAGTTAACAACTTGAAGGCATCATAGTTAAGAACTTGTTAGAAGGAGGAATAATGTTAGCTATAATGAACTGACTGGTTGTAGAGATGAACATTCAAATTCCCCTTTTTAATGATAGATTTAACAGGGGTGATAATAAACACACATATGTTGTTTTGGTATGTAGAACATGTCCAAATAAAATGGGAATTTAATGTAAAGTCTTAAATATTTAATGGAATGATATTGCATATAATTAATAAAATTGGTGTTAGACCGCTGGAGAGACTTGCCTTTGTCATTTGAAGTTCTAGAAGAGTTTAAAATGTAATGTTAAACAGTAAGTATCAATAAATATTAATATAGTACATTCCTTTCCCAAGATCAAAGGAATTCTGTTGACAAAGGAATTAGAGCCTAAAGTGAACTATTCCTACAATACGTTTGAGTTATTGATTTTTGTGATTGTAAGGTGGCAATCAAGAACTTTGATTACAAAGTAACATATTTGCTGTGTAAAATTTGGCAAGTCACGTAAATCCTCAATTTCTCACATTATCTATGAACTAATAATGTCAATAGTAATTAGTACTTAAATTTGATGTGACACCTGTTGAGACTGTGTATATACAAACTTTGTGTAAACCTCATGCATACACAGGCAGCATGATGTTGGATATGGCACATTGAAATCCAACTTTCACGAGGGCACATGTGGAAAATCATGGAGGTAAAGAAGACATCTTTGCATGAATTCATGGACGAGTAATTGACAAACATTTTCCTTCATGATTAACCTTGGCATATTTCATAAGTGTTGGGTGAAAACAATCAAATACTTTTCAAAGCTAATATAACTCAGTAATCTGTTTGTGTACCTTCGAATATGCAAGCATTTTAAGATCAGGTTTGATAGTAGAAAAATATAATATTAATAGGCAAAATATGTTTATCATAATAAATTAAAAATAAATGATACATGGTATCTATTTTATCCATCCTTAAATGCACTCATCTACCCATCCCATATAATTATTGTGTTATTAAATAAGAGATCTGGCCAGTTAAGAGACACATAAATACGTTCTTCTGCAAGCACCAAAACCTGTTTCCTAGAATACATAGTGTTCATATCTTCATAAGTGCATGTTAAACTGGCATAAATATAAGATAGATAACAGCTATTAAACTTTGAGGTATTGCTATATATTGTATGAAAGTAGTTCTAGATATATTTAAACACTTAAGTATATATAGTTTTTTCCATATCAAATTAAGATCAATTTGATGAAAATGCAATTATATATTTAGGAAATTCTAACAGCATTTTAAAATAGTATATTAAACATTAATTAAAATATTACATTTAAAATACTTTATTAATAAAAATAAAATTTTGTTTTTAAATAATGTAACAATTATTTATGAACTCGTTCATTTTAATTAACTATACTACATGTTTCAAAATATTATATATGAGTATATATTCAATTATAATGATCATAATCTGGATTCTATTGCCACCTTTGTACTTCTTTTTCAGTGCTACAATAAATATTCAGTTTTAAAATGCACTATGGGTTCCACAATGATTGGGTAGAGTCAGGCCTTTCCCATATAATCTCTCCTCCAGCTGGTTGTTGTCTACTGTGGGATTGAATATGACACAAATTTCATTCACTATACTGTGACTAATACATACCGCTATCAAATTTTCAAAATTTAAAGAAAATTTCTAGCTAACTGTAAGTATGATTTCTCTCTTAAAGAAGACATGTCTCAGCAAGTAGGTTATGAAATGTAGATTAGCATGTAAAAATATGTCAGGATGTGGCTTTTGGCTCAACACCTAGAGAGGGGTAAAAGCAACTAGACCAGGATGAAGCTAAGCTGTGTTAAGTGGCAGCAACAGGCTCTGCCAAGTCAAAGGCATCTTGAGAGCCAGGGTATTATTTGTTAATGTCTCAAGTTGAGATGTAAGGTAGTTGCTCTCTTGCCCATGGACCAGTTATTGTATATTGACACTCACAGAAGACATAGCGGTGTAAGTCTAATAGGCACTTAGAAATTAGCTCTCAGTAACCAAAGTTCTACACTATGACATAGAGTACCATATTAAAGGTGGATCTGTGAAGTCCTGTTGTTCACTTTCATTTCAGAAACACTAAAGAAGATGTCTCATGAGAAGTAATGTTCTTTTTTTCCATATTCTTTTATTTTTCTCATTCAAAAAAAATTTACATTTCCTCCCCCTTGTCCCAGTCCCCTCCCACTCCCCCCTACCCCTCCTCCCTCCCCCTGCTTCCTTAAAAGAGGGCATGGTACCCTGCCCTGTGGGAAGTCCAAGGCCCTCCCCCCTCCCTCCTGGCCTAGAAAGGTGTGCATCCAAATAGACTAGGTTCCCAAAAAGATAATACATGCAGAGGAGATAGGTCCTAGTGTCATTGTTGATGGCTTCTCAGTCTTCCCCCATTGGCAGCCACATTCAGAGATTCCAGTTTGATTATATGCTCATTCAGTCCTAGTCCAGCTGGATTTGGTGAGCTCCCATTAGTTCAGGCACACTGTCTCAATGGGTGGACCAGTCCCTCACGGTCCTTGCTCATCTTCTCCACCTTCTGCTCTTCGACTGGACCTTGGGAGCTCAGTCCATTGCTCTGATGTGAATGTGGATCTCTGTCTCTATCTCCATCCATCGGATGAAATTTCTATGGTGATGATCAAGATATTCATCAATGTGACTATGGGACAAGGCTAGATCAGGCACCCTCTCCTCTGCTGCCCAAGTACCTAGCTGGGGACATCCCCATGGACACCTGTGATTCCCTCTAGAGCCAAGACTCTTGCCAATCCTAAAATGACTCCCTTAATGTAGATATCTTATTCCCTTCTCCAATATCCACCTTTCTTCCATCTCCACCCTCCCACTCCCCCAAGCCCTCCCCAGTCCTTCCCTTCTCCCTTCTCCTTCCCCCTCTCCCCTTCCCCACCCCCCCACCTCCAACTCTATCCCCGCCCCTGTGCTTCCAACTTTTGCCTGGTGGTCTTGTTTGCTTCCAGTTTCCAGGAGGATCTATATATGTTTTTCTTTGGGTTCACCTTGCTATTTGGCTTGTTCA
>PVIU01026118.1:0-22547 GCA_004026605.1 Ondatra zibethicus | reverse complement strand
ATAGAATCCAAGAACACATCAGAACCATCATCCACCATGACCAAGTCGGATTCATCCCACAGATGCAGGGATGGTTCAACATACGAAAATCTGTCAACGTAATCCACCATATAAACAAGCTGAAAAGTAAAAACCACATGATCATCTCATTAGATGCCAAAAAAGCTTGTGACAAAATACAGCATCCCTTCATGATAAAGGTCTTGGAGAGAGCAGGGATACAAGGAACATACCTAAACATAATTAAGGCAATATACAGCAAGCCAAACAGCCAACATCAAACTAAATGGAGAGAAACTCCCAGCGATTCCACTGAAATCAGGAACAAGATAAGGTGGTCAACTCTCTCCATACCTGTTCAATATAGTTCTTGAGGTCCTAGCTAGAGCAATAAGACACCAAAGGGAGATCAAGGGGATCCAAATTGGAAAAGAAGGAGTCAAACTCTCACTGTTTGCTGATGACATGATAGTTTACATAAGTGATCCCAAAAATTCTACCAAGGAACTTCTACAACTCATAAACACTTTCAGCAATGTAGCAGGATACAAGATTAACTCAAAAAAATCAGTAGCCCTCCTTTACACAGATGATAAAAGGACTGAGGAAGAAATCAGAGAATCAACACCCTTCACAATAGCCACAAAGAGCATAAAATATCTTGGAGTAACTCTAACCAAACAAGTGGAAGATTTGTATGACAAAAACTTTAAGTCTTTGAAGAAAGAAACTGAAGAAGACACCAGAAAGTGGAAAGACCTCCCATGCTCTTAGGTAGGCAGAATTAATATAGTAAAAATGGCAATCTTACCGAAAGCAATCTACAGATTCAACACAATGCCCATCAAAATCCCAGCAAAATTCTTCAAAGACCTCGAAAGAACAGTACTCAACTTCATTTGGAAGAGCAAAAAAACCCAGGATAGCCAAAACAGTCCTGGGCAACAAAAGAACTTCTGGAGGCATCACAATCCCTGACTTCAAACCCTACTACAGAGCCACAGTACTGAAAACAGCCTGGTACTGGCATAAGAGCAGACAGGAGGACCAATGGAACAGAATCAAAGACCCGGATATCAATCCACACATCTTCGAACACCTGATCTTTGATAAAGAAGCAAAAAATATCAAATGGAAAAAAGAAAGCATATTTAACAAGTGGTGCTGGCATAACTGGATATCGACATATAGAAAAATGAAAATAGATCCGTATCTATCACCATACACAAAACTCAAGTCCAAATGGATCAAAGACCTCAACATAAAGCCAGCCACACTGAACCTTATAGAAGGGAAAGTGGGAAGTACGCTTGAACACATAGGCACAGGGAACCACTTCCTAAATAGAACCCCAGCAGCACAGACACTGAGAGAAACAGTTAATAAATGGGACCTCTGAAACTGAAAAGCTTCTGTAAAGCAAAGGACACGGTCAACAAGACAAAACGACAGCCTACAGAATGGGAAAAGATCTTCACTAACCCCACATCAGACAGAGGTCTGATCTCCAAAATATACAAAGATCTCAAGAAATTGGACACCAAAAGATCACATAACCCAATAAAAAAAAATGGAGTACAGACCTAAACAGAGAACTCTCAACAGAGGAATCTAAAATAGCTGAAAGACACTTAAGGAAATGTTCAACATCTTTAGTCATCAGAGAAATGCAAATCAAAACAACTCTGAGATTCCATCTAACACCTGTAAGAATGGCCAAGATCAAAAACACTGATGACAACTTATGCTGGAGAGGTTGTGGGGAAAAGGGAACACTTGTGCATTGCTGGTGGAAATGCAAGCTGGTACAACCCCTTTGGATGTCAGTGTGGTGATTTCTCAGAAAATTAGGAAACAACCTTCCTCAAGACCCAGTAATACCACTTTTGGGTATATATCCAATGGATGCTCAATCGTGCCACATGGACATGTTCATAGCAGCTTTGTTTGTCATAGCCAGAACCTGGAAACAACCTAAATGCCCCTCAATTGAAGAATGGATAAAAAAAATGTGGTACATTTACACAATGGAGTACTACACAGCAGAAAAAAATAACAACAGCTTGAATTTTGCAGGAAAATGGATGGAGCTAGAAAACATTATTTTGAGTGAGATAACCCAGACACAGAAAGACAATTATCACATGTACTCACTCATAGGTGGTTTTTAAACATAAGGCAAAGAAAACCAGCCTACAAACCACAATCCCAGAGAACTTAGACAACAATGCAGACACTAAGAGAGACTTACATAGATCTAATCTACATGGGATGTAGAAAGTATAAAAAGACAAGATCTCCTGAGTAAATTGGGAGCATGGGAACCTTGGGGGAGGATTGAAGGGGACAGGGGAGAAGCAGGGAGGGGAGCAGAGAAAAATGTAGGGCTCAATAAATATCATGGGGGGAAAAAGCTGGTACACGCAAAGCCAGAGACGTTACAGAAACACAAGTGCTACGAAGCGCATCCCCGGCCCTCTCTCTGGGGTACTTTAACTCTGCCCTAGTGTCTCACAGTGCTCGCATGCTCAGTGTGTTCTGCCTGTGTACATTTCATTTACTGTTTATGTTTGGTCCTAAACCAGACACGGTGGCTCATGGTAAATGAAATCTTTTAAAGTCAGCAACTCTATGACTCTTGCATCCCCATGAAAGACCCCCAGAGTGGGGAGACTCTCACTCAAGTCTCGGGACAACACAACCCCCCAAGAACTCACGAGAGACTGTCCTTGCTGCAATCACATGAGGTTATTGACAGGAACCAGCGTGCTGGGGCCGAGACTCATATCCCACTCAGGGGTAGAGTTTGACCCCAAGTAGCTGGGAGAAGGGGTATTTAGGGGAAGAAACCACAACCCAAAGGGGGTAGGGAGGGCGTCATTGGAAAATTCTGAAAATACCAGTGATAATCACAAGGGGGTAACTCCCCATTTCTCAAGATTATAATCTAACTTTATGGTCAGCTAGTTCGTGGAACAGAGTCACTGAACCAGCTCACCTAGATTTTTGGCTCTTCTCTTCCTGCTAGATTTTTGGCTCTATTCTTCCTGCTAGAGGGGTCTGGATTTATCTGGGTCTTTCACCCAGGCATCTGTTTGGTCTGTGGTGAGACATTTGGCTAGCACCAACCTTGAGCTAAAGTTCCAGGATCTTTACTACATAGATCATCTTGGGTGTGTTTGTCTTCTGGGCAGAGGTCAAAGCCACCCAGTTTGTCCAGTCTTCAAGGATTCACAAAGATGGTACTGTGTCCCTGGCAGTTACCACCTGCAGGTGGCATGACCTTGAACAAGCCAGTTCCACAGTCGTGAGCTGTCCCCTCATTTTTCACTAGTGCTGAATTGCCTATGTGGCTTCTCAGTGCCGTTCTGCATCCTTTGTGTCTGGTGTGGCAAGAGTTGTCTGGGGTTCCAGGTTAAAGCTTGCCTGTAAACTACATGGGAGTTTTAGAGGGACGGACAAAGTGCAGCTGCACATGCACCAGTGTGCTGGGGCGGTGTGGACTTAGCTACAGAAGCAAGTTTGTTACCACCCGTTCCAGGGGTCCTGATGTAGATCTGCCCCCTCAGTACTGCAGGCAGCCCCGGACGTCCGAAGTGCCTACACATGTTGAGTTCCTGAACGTTAGCCCCAGTTTGGTCGCCTTCTGATCATTTCTCAGAGTCTTTTCTGAACATTGCCCACCCACTGAATGGTACGTTGCTTCATAGAACCGTGGTGTGCTATGCACACTGAAGGTGCGTGCAATCCTGCTTCGATCAATTCTCTTTTCCGACAGCGTGGCTCACGGTCCTGTGTCACCTTCTGGGAATTTGCATAATATTTGAAACCTTTTCATCACGTAGGTCGTGGTGCTTTGATGTTGCTGCCATAGCTGCTTTGCTGTCCTCCGTTCTGAAGGTTCCACCAGCCAGCTGTCCCCTGTGGCACGCTCCTCAGGGGTCCCTGTTCTCTAAGACTTGATTCGAAAGTGAATTGTCCCCCCATAGGCTCATGTGTTTGAAAATTTGGTCCTTAGCTGATGGGAAATGGTGGAGTCTTTAGGAAGTGGAGGCTCAGCTGGAGGAACGGGTCCTGGGGAGAGGGGAGGTGGGGTGGATGGGAGAGAGGCTTTAGGTTTTTAGCTCAGTATTTTTACTGTCCATTCTCTGCTTCCTTCCTCTAGATATGAATGAGCAAGCCACTTTGTGTTCCTGTCACAGCCATCTCCATCAGCGATCTTAAGTATTTAGGTGAAAAGCTCTGTTTTCTACATTTTCAAAATCCAGACATGATCGGGCTTAGTGAGGAAGGTGGGCTGAAGGCTGAGCTGTGGCAGGAGCTTGACCTCCCAGTGTGAAAAGCCAAGCTGTGAATATATAGAAAACCCCAGGAGACTGTGCCTAGAGAGCCACCTCCATAGAAGTTGAGGAGATGCTTTTCTGAATCCCAGCATAAGCATTAAGTCCTCCCAAACGCCACTGAAACCCCAGTCACAGCGCAGGCACCAGGCAACAGCTCCTAGAGAGAGAGCAGACAGGGAGGCTGAGAGAGTACTGTGCTGGCCACCTATGGGTCTCACGGTGCTTGAGAGTCCACAGGCCTAGGTGCCCCTGTGCCTAGATGAACTCTGCCTAGGGCCTAGTAAAGAACCCAGAGTCTGAGGCCAGCTGTTCACCGGGGGCTGAGTCATAGAGCTGTGTCCAGGTTCTCTCAGCAAAGCCCTCAGTCTGAAAACTCTGAGCTCTGAGGGAATAGTGCTAGACTGGGGGGGGGGGGGAGGTACAAAGCCAGAGAGAGCCTGCCAGCCAGTAAGTTATGTTCTCTAGACCAAAGAGGGTGGCAGAAAGAGGCTTGCCAGGGAGGCTCACTGTCAGCGGTCCCCAGAGCTGAGTCTACGGACTGGCAAGGAAACAAGCACACCCTGATTTTTATCAAGTGTAGCTTTTCCTTCCTTTAAGAACATGAGCAGCTGGGGCAGGCGGGGTGACTTAGTTGGTAAAGTGTGCGTCACAAGTGTGGGAAACAGGGTTTGGAACCCCAACCTATGTAAAATCTGGGTGGGAGTGACAGCCCACCTTTAATTCCGTCATTCAAAAGCCAGAAATGGGCTCCTCGAAACTTGCTTATGGGTGCACTCTGGCTTCACCTGACTCAGTGAATAAGGGAAGGAGTATTTAAGGAGGACTCCTGATGCCTGCCTCAGGCCTTTACAACACACATGCACACATATGCACTTATACGAATACACATGCACTTACACACGCACACATACACCACAGACATGTGTTAAAGGAAAAAAGGTTGTGGGGCAGCAGATGTCCAGCATGTGGGGATAGAGGCCAAAAGAGCAGGACCAAGATCATCCTCACCTACACAGCAACGCTAGCCTACATCAAGTAAAACATGTGTCTCAAAACAAACACAACAACAACAAAAAACCAAACTGAGCATGGAGCCACGTGTCTGAATCCTAGTTCTCAGGAGGCAAAAGAAGGTGGATCTCTGTGAGTTCAAGGCCAGCTTGATCTAAAAAGCAAGTAAGTTTCAAGCCAGTGGGGGGAAAAACCCAACCAGCTGCTGGGAGTGTTGGTGCATGCCTTAATCCTAGAGCTTTGGAAGCAGAGGCAGGAGGATTTCTGTGAGTTCAAGGTCAGCCTGTTCTACATATTGAGTTCCAAGACGGCCTGGGCCAAAAACCGAAAACAACCAACCAATCAAAGTCAAAAAACCAAACGAACCAAAGCAGAATAGGCAAGAAATTTGCCTGTCAGAGGCACCTGCAACTTTGCCACTGCTCAGGCAGTTTCACAGCCCCCTCGGTGTGTCCAGAAACCTCAAAATATCTCTTAGATCCGTTTCTCTGGAACCTGCTGCTAGACCTATGGCTAGCTCTCGTCATCGGATGCTTTAGTGAGTCGCCATCTCTCCCCCAGGCTGTAGCTGCTTACATCTGGGTAGCTGTGCTTCAACGTAATTGGCACTGTCTAGAGTCCCTTGTGCTTATTTTATGCCTTAAAAGCAGGGGAAGGTCTGAGTGCACAGCACACAGAAGGTTAAGCGCGGGGAGTGGCAGCTGCCTAAGGCTCTAAAAACAGGAGGCAGACTACTTTCCGCTCCCACATCCTTTTCAGAAGACACAAGCCTTTTGTTTCTCATCTCTGTTGCCCTCTGGATTTGATCAAGAGCCAACCTGGAAAATAAGATGAAGCCGTAGGAGAGGGACGCTGAAGGGCCATCGTTCCTGCTGTCCCAGCCCCCAACATGCAGCATAGGGAGGGTAAGACCCTCTAAGGCCTGGACCAGGAGGCACTGATCCCTGTGATGTTTTCCAACCTCAGAGCCTTCCATCTCCTGTGGAGAGCTGCCCTCCAAACGGTACAGATGAGTTTGGCAGTCTCTGATGAAATGGCCATACAGAGATTTGATCAGTGTGAGTAAACCAGGCACCCCACTCCCACTTGAACGTCACAGGCTCCCCATCTCATTAAGAAGATGTTTGGTTGGAAGCATCACCTCAGCTCCCTGGCACCCCTTTTATCCAAGGAGTCTGGAATGTTTGGTTAGAAGCTTTGCCGCAGCCCCCTGTCATTTATATATACAAGAAGTCTGGAGTGTTTGGTGGAAAGTTTCAAGCCCCCTCCCCGGTGATCCCTCCCCTGGGAGGGTCAAGACCACTCCCACAGGCTATTTAAACTGCCCCCCAGAGAATGAACACCTGGTCTCCCTGGTTCTCCTTTCCCTTCTCCGTGTTTTCCGGGGGGGGGGCACCTGGGAGCACTGGCATCCACCAAACCTGGACCTTTTTCTAATTCGGTCGGATTTGATCTGATTTGGATTATTGCGTTGGTGGAAAGGCTTGTCGGGCCAAAATAAAACTTAACATTTCAAACAGAAGGATCTTGTGGGACTGAAAAGATGGCTCAGTGGGCATGAGTACCAGCTATACAAGCCATTGGAACCTGAGTTCCAATCCAAGCACCTATGTGAAAAAATTAATTGTGGCTGCATCCTGTTGGCCTGTACCCCTAGTGCTGGGTGGAGAGTGGGGTATTATTGGGACTTGCTGGCCACTGGCCTAGCTCCAGAGTCAGGGAGAAACTGTATCTTAAGGAAATAAAGCCGAGAGTGACAGAATAGAACACCAGTATCCTCCTCTAACCTCCAAGCACAAAAGCAACCTATAAGAATATATATACCCACTACACATACACACACAGCAAAGAAAGAAGCCTATTGTGTGGTGACCCTTCCCTACAATCCCAGCATTTAGAGACATAGAGGAGGAGGGCACTTCAGGATCATCCTAAACTACACAGCAAGTTGGAGGTTAACCTGGTCTGATGCACATGATTCTGTACTCAGCAGCAAAAGGCTATTGAGGAGTCTAGCCACGTGTCAGGGACACATTGACTCTTAGGACAACCCCGTGCCTTCTAGTGGGCCCTGAGTGATCTGAGGGTGAAGCCCTTGATCCACCAGGAAGGGGAGAGGTTGGACCAGAGGCAGAGGCTTTGAGACTGACTATATGATGGTAAGACTTAGCCCAAGGGCTCTCTTGCCAGGTTTCCTACACCAGATGCCTTTGCCTAGTAACCCCAAGAAGATCTGAAGGAGCAGCAGGGGCTGTAGGGAGACAACTGCAGTGTGAACAGAGCCCCCCGTTTCTTATTTGGCAAAGCTGATATTTACATAGGGACAGAGTGAAGAGGAAGTATAGATCTGCCATTTTTTCCCTCTAGAATCTAGTGTCATAAAAGAACAAAAAGCCATTGACCTGCTGAAGAGCAAACAACTATATTGCTGGTGGGGGAGTTAAAGATGCCACGCCTATACTCCCCACCACCTAGCAGCATCTCAAAGCAGCTCCTGAATGGCTGGTGGTCGCAGTGGCCACCATAACAGAACATTAATTAGATGGTGATAGGTGCACAGGCTTTCGTCCTATTAAGCCCCACACAAGTGACAGCAAGCAGGACTACCCCCAGCCCAGTGACAATGGGCAGGACCACCCCCACCCTAGTGACAGCGGGCAGGACCACGCCCACCCCAGTGACAGCGGGCAGGACCACCCCCACCCTAGTGACAGCGGGCAGGACCACCCCCACCCCAGTGACAGCAGGCAGGAATTGATTTCTTCACATGCCTTGCCCCTCTGTGAGTTTAAATTCCCTTGTTTTTGGCTTGAGTGCATCACACATTGGCATGGGGAGCCAAGGACAACAAGACTCTCCTGTGTCCAGGCTTTGCCGTAAGGGAGAGGCCCTGGAGGCCATGGGCCTACGCAGCTAGCCAGAGGTCTGTGTGGGGATGAAGTCTTAGGAGGAGGCGAGTGGAGAGCTGGTCCCATGATAGTGTTCGTCCATTTATTTCTAAAATGCTATGGCATATTTTTTTTTCTGATCCTAAAAATAAAGTGATTAGTGAAAATTCAAACTTTAAAGCTGAAAGCTGAACATGGTGACATGTGCCTACAACATCCTGGTACTTGGGAAGCAGAGACAGGAGAATTGCCAAGTTTGAGGCCAGCCTAGTCTACAGTCTGCTGCCTGCTGGGTTCACAGGCAGCCCCAGGGCAGGGTCCCCCTCCAATTGTTTACCGCTGCTCTCCTTGGGAGAGGGCTTGGGAATCTTGCAGATTTGGAAACTTCCTGAACTTAGTAAGCTTACAGCAGTCCAGGCCCTAGTTGCCTATGTTTTATGAGCTTACCCAAAGATGGAGTGTTTCAGCTCCCGGCAACAGCTCCATAGCACTGGGCCAGTGGCTTTTCCTGCCAGTCAGCCTAGGCTCTATCAGCACGTCCCACCCTCTGTTGTTTCTTAGGCAGGATGGGACTGAACACGAATGTCAGCAGTGTTTGGTTAAAAACATCACCTCAGCTCCCCCAACATCCCTTTATACAAAGAGTCTGGACTGTTTGTTTGGGGGCTTCACCCCAGACCCCTGGCATACATCTTAAAATGTTGGGCAGGGAAAACTCCATTCCAAGCTCCCTCCCCTGGGAGTGGCCGCAGTCCAGACTCTGCCTCCAAGAAAGCCAGCCAAACGGTGACCCCTCCCCAGGGAAGGTCAAGACCACTCCCACAGGTATTTAAACTGCCCTCCTCCACAGGACAATGAACTTGTGGTCCCCCGGTTTTCCCATGGTGTTTTGGTTCTCTGTTCCCCTGTCTGTGTTTTCGGGGGGGCGGGGGACACCCGGGAGTGTTGCCATCCCTTAAACCTGGGTGTCTTCTGATTCGGATTATTGCCTCAGTGGAGAGGTTTGTCAGCTAAGGAGAAATACTTAACAAGCAGGGTCTGGTTTCATAAGCCTTAGCATGTCCTGCAAAGGTCATCCAGTCCCTTCCTCGGGATGCAGGGGAAATGAGCACCCATGAGACATTCTCAGGCTTGAGGTCTCTGCTGACATGGAGGACTCGTACATGCAAGCCCAGCTACATACAGTACTTGACCTACATACTTGAGCTTCTCTAAATCAGTTGCTGATTCTTAAGAAAACAGCTGTCGGGGCTGGAGAGATGGCCCAGTGGTTAAGAGCACCTGGCTGCTCTTCCAAAGGACTAGGGGGTTCGATTCCCAGCACTCACGTGGCAGCTCACACCTGTCCAGTCCCAGAGGATCTGACACTTTCACTTCAATGAAAAAGCTAAATAAAATTAAAAAAAAGAAAAAAGAAAACAGTTGTCACCTTGGCCTCTCTGATCTTCTAGCTAGTCCCTGAACAGGTTCCTAGCCCCATTTATCCAACTGGGAATAGCTTGCCTCAGGGCTATGAAAACTTCACGTTTACTTAATGGTTTGGGCGAAAGGGATAGGCAGCAATTGTTAATCAATGAATTCAAAAGGACAAATCAGGAGCCAATAAGCTGGAGAGCTAGTTTAGGTCTTTGGTGCCAGATCCACCCCCTCCCCGCCCAGGATTCTCTATTTCTGCTTGGGTTCTTGTCTTGTCCTCTACAAGGATGAAGTCGGTAAAGAGTTAAAGGTGGAAAAAAAGAGGAGGGTTTTTCATTCACAGGAGTCACAGGAGAGAACAATTCAAACAGGAAAACAGAAGGTCACCTGTGGGAGGGGCCACAGGAGTGGGAGAGTACAAGCTCTGGGCTCTTGGGAGTCACGAGAGGCTAAGAACTGGACAGTGCTATAGTTCCGAGCTCTCAGGTGACCTGGGGATGCAACTGAGAATAGTCCTTGAAGGACAAGTCTGGAGAGCAGCGAGCACCTTGTCAGGGCAAGAGTAGTCCCCTATGTGTGGCAGAAATGGCAGGTCTCAGACCCGTCTGTTTCTAGTGGGGCTTTCCTTTTTCCTTGTCCAGTGAGAGGGCCAGCAGGGTCTGAAAATCAGAATCTTCCCCTCCCCACCTGGCTGAAGACTGAGCCTGGTCAGTAGCCAGAGTAACCGATGTGCTTGTTCTGTCCATGGGCTCATAAAAGTTCTAAGGATTCTGGTTGGTTAGATGTCTGTATGCAAATGAAGTGAAGAATACGAACCAATCAGGAGAGAACTTGTCAGACTCTAGAAAAGCAAAAGCCATTTACAATTGGGGTGGATTCTCATACAGAATAGCTTTATGTTCCTTGGTGATGTGGCAGTTACAGGGATGTGGGTATTTGGCTGTCAAGCCTGGGGGTGGGCATAACACAACAGTGTGCATCCGGGATTTTTAAACCTGTTCCTGACCAGTCAGAGGTTTTCTTGCTTCCTTCTAGAGGCTCTCCTACTGTGGCCACTGGCTGTGATTGTTGTTGGAGACTCCTCCTACCCCATCTCACCAGCACCTTGAGACAGCCGATTCTCCAATCAGGTCCTAGCCTTGCCCTTACTTCAACGATGGCGTGGGCTGGCAATGGAAAGGGGGAACCTTTCCATTGCTACATAGGAGGAGTTTAAACAGGAGCCTAAGGACTCAAGCAGGAGAGTGGATACAGAGTATCAACCATTCAAAAGAGGTTGGTAGTGTTCTCAGCAGGCTTCAAGATGCCCAGCCAAGAGGCTACAAGGGTTACAGTTCCAGCCAAGGACAGCTCCTAAGAGCAAGAGTGCAGATCTGCAGAGGGTAGAGCTGTGAGTTTCCCATCTCTGGCAGGTCCCAAAGACTGGGTAATCCCTCCATCTGGCAGTGGAAGCTATAGATGTTGGGACCTTTCTCTGGAGAGTCGCCAACACGCTATTTGTTTGTTTGTTTGCTTGTTTTAAATTTTTGTATTTTATATGTATGGATGTTTTTGACCACATACATGCCTCGTGCCCTTGGAGGCCAGAAGAGGTTGTTGGAACCCCCAGGTTTAGATTTACAGATTGTTTGTGAGCTGCCACGAGGGTGCTGGAAGCTGAACCCAGATCCTCTGTAGAGCTGTTGATGGCTGTAACTGCTGAGCCATCTCTCATGCCCCTCTAGTAAATCTTGTGTCTTCTTCCTTCCTAAAGTACCTTAACAGCCTCACCTCCACCTTTAGCTACCTGAACTGTGAAAAGCCCTTGGGCAACCTGTTATATAGAGCCAGATAAGCCCTGATTGGTTGTATGTATATTGTAGGGGGAGGGTCCGCTTGTTCATCCCGGCCGCCTGGCTTGCTTAGCCCCAAAATAACCACACAGAAACTGTATTAATTAAATCACTGCTTGGCCTATTAGCTCTAACTTCTTATTGGCTAACTCTTACATATTAATTTAACCCATCTCCATTAATCTGTGTATTGCCACATATGTGTGGCTTACCGGCAAGATTCTAACCAGCGTCCATCTCAGGCGGAGGATCCATGGCTTCTCTCTGACTCTGCTTTCTACCTCCCAGCATTCTGTACTGTCTTCTCCACCTACCTAAGTTCTGCCTTATCAGGCCAAAGCAGTTTTTTTATTCATTAACCAATGAAAGCAACACATAAACAGAAGGTTCTCCTGCACCATATGTGTACACAGAGGAGGTGCAGACTGGAACCAATCAGGAAGCAGCTTTTCAAACCTGTTACCCTTCCTGCCACAGGTGGAAAAAAAGTGGGTAATGAGCCATGGAAGGGTTCCACAAGACAGGCCACCCTTTCCATCCGCTGCAGTGGTGATCTGGTCACCTTGGCACACTGGGCTGCCATGATCTTCATCTGGAGCAATCCTGCTGTCACTGCCTGTTCCAGTAGGGTCTTCACTGGGCATCTGATCTCTGACAGTGGTTGCCAGCTGTCACGCAAGTCTGTCCCTGGATGCAGTTGCCCATGGGGTCTATCTGTCTGCTTTTTCTTCATTTCTGGCTGCCACTTTGATGATAGATGGTCCCCTTCTACCCCAATGTCATGCCATTCTCCAGTGCTCTCGGGATGCTTTGATAGGTGTCTTGAAATGTGTTGCCTGTGCCAGCCAGCCTCCAATATGCCCCCCACTACCATGATTCCAGTCATCTGGTGTCCACACTCTGAGTTATTCCAGGATTGGTCTGTGTGAACAACAAAATTTGCCAAAAAGGCTGTGTCTTTGTCTTTCCAATGCTGTAGCAAATAGCAGAAACTGGGTAGCTGAAAAAGCTCACAGTGCTGGAGGCATGGCACTGGCCTGGGACAGACTCTGGTGAGGACCCTTCGCTGCATCATAACATGACAGAGAGCAGCACATCAAGTGTGCCACCTTGGGTCTTTCTTCTTTTCATAAAGCTATTAATGTGGGGTCCTACTCCCATGACCTTTCCTAAACCCAATGGTTATGCCCAGTCCATGGGGACCCCAAAAGACCACCAGGGACACCGACTCACCAAAATGCAAAAGCAAGGCTTATTGTGTGCACGTTATAAGCCAGCAGGGACCTCGTCAGCACCACAGAGGCAAGAGGAGGTGGGTACCCTGCCCTTCTAGAAGGCATTATTTAAAGGCAAAACCCAGAAAAGTTGCATTAGCAGAGTGTGGGGTGATGGGTCAATCCTGGTTGGCTCGTGTCTAGGGACTTTTCAGAAATTTTATTTTCAAACCTCTCCTGTTGCTTATCAAGTTTTCTTATTGCCTGACCTCCAGGTGGGAACATTCTGCCATTATCTGTACTTTCCAGATGGCTACCCTGTTACTCTTGCCCCGAGCCATTTCTGGGACCGGAATGTTTTACAGGAAATAGCTTACACAAGACACAAGATGGAGGCAGAGGACAAAATGGAGGAACTTTGGTTCTTCACTAATTTACTCACTAAGCCATTTTGCCAGACCTTTTTCCTTCCTTCTCTCCTTCCCCCTCCCCCCCGTTTCTGACTTCTGAGACAGTGTCTCATGTAGCTCAGGCTGGCCTCACACTCATTATTAGCCAAGGATACCCTTGAGCTGCTACTCCTCCTGCCCTTAGCTCCCAAGTGCTAGAACTCTTGAGTTCAAGCCCTGCCTGGTCTACAAGAGTTAGTTCCAGGACAGGCTCCAAAGCTACAGTGAAAGCCTGTCTTGAAAAACAAACAAAAAAAAAAAAAGAAAGAAAAGAAAAAAGAAAGATGGCAAGATGGCTCTAGGTGGCCATTAGGGTTATAAGATCATGTTTGCATGTAGGGAGCAAAGAAATTCAGGGTCAACATTCTGAGTAAATCTCAGAAGATTTCTTTGCCCTTTGTAGTTCACTGGGCTGCCCCCAAGCTCCGGCTGTGCCCAGAGTAATGGATGTTCCTCGTTGTCTTTAGCTACTGGAGGCTGACTGTGCCAGGTTTGGATGCATGTCCTTCTAACATGTGGTGCACTGGGCAAAGTGCCTAGGAACATTTGGGAAGTGGGGGATAGACACATGATAGGCAATGAAAGAATCTGTTGGGTAATATGCTGCTTAAAGATTTATTTATATAGTTTATTTTAGAGACGGGCTCATGTAGCCAAGGCTGGCCTCAAACTCACTGTGTAGCTGAAGTTGACCTTGAACTCCTGACCCTCCTGCCTCCTCCTTCTGAGTTCTGGATTTATAGGTGTGCTCCACCATGCCTGGTTTCACCAGGTGCTAGGGAGCAAACCCAGGGCTCTCTGAATCTCGACAAGCACTCTGCCAACGGAGCTATGTCCTCAGTCCCACACCATCTTAGTGATCAAGAAACTGAATGTTCTCATCTTTTGTAGGGATGGGGGAATTAATTTTTCACTCATTATTGAGTTTCAACCATCTATCATCAATACGTGATTTCCGAATCCAGAGCTTCTGGGACTGACGTCGTCCTCTGAAGGAGTGTCTGCCCTGACAGGCATCAGCCAGAGCTTGGTATAGGGTGCCTCAGTGATAGTCACTGCTCTCATTTGTACCGAACAATCTAATTCTAGCCCTCTCAGGCTGTACAGAGTCTCACTGTCCAGCAGAAGTCTGAGGAGTTGGTGCCTGGAGGTCTGAGAATTCGTACAGGCGTGGTGTTAAACAACAGGATAAATTAGGATTCTCCAGCCTTAGCTAAATTAGCTGAGTCAAACCTGGGGAATGTGTGCTAGGAATCCAAGGTGCTCCAGGGAAGAGATCCAAGTCAGACAGGAGCCAGACTGAAGCCAAGTCATCGCTCTCCTCTTTCTCTCCTCCCTTCTTTCCCTGCCCCCCCCACCGGAGGATTTCCTGTACCCCCTCTTAGCCTTGACTGCTCTATGTAGTGATCTTTGAACTCCTGACCCTCATGCCTTTACCTCTCAACTCCTGGGATTACCGCTGTTGAGCCACCGAGTTCCACTAAACAACCAGAAAGGGCCTTTCAAAATATTTTGACACTGGGGTGGAAACCAGACATTCCTGTGAGCCAGGCACATCCGCCCACCTCTCTCGTTTGTGCATCCTTCTCTCTCGCAGGCTTTTCAGCTTTGTGGAAGAAAATGGTCACTAAAGTCATTGTCTTTTTCCTCTTCCATTCTACATTCTGTAGGAGACACCCATTAGCCGTGTGTGCCCAAGTGTGTGACTGCCGCTCTGGCCCCGTTCTGAGCCACATCATGAACTGAATGGCTAACCCTTGAGATATGGACTCTAAAGGCCAGCTGCAGGGAACAAAGCTCTGCTGGCTCCTTTGCCTACTTCCAGCTCGCGGCTGCTGGGAAGGAGCCTAGAGGCAGTAGTTCCTGCCTGCGGTCCCTCCACCCCCATCCCGACTTCACGGTCATCTGTCCAGGCAGTGTCTCAGGCTGCTCACTGACTGTGCAGTTCGCTATATGTATGTAACTATATGTATGTGCAGTTAGCTATATGTATGTAGAGCCCTGATTAAGTAGCCATTTGAGGCCCACATTTTAACTCCATCTTTGTGAGACAAGTCTGGTGTTTTCTTCCCTCCTCATGGCTGTGGTTCCGGGTGGGATCAGGGTAGCGCATTCCTAAGAAGACTCACAAGAAACCAGTCCTGGGGGTTGGGGTACACAAGGTCTCTGGGAGCAGTGGCTATTATAGTTTAAGTAAAATGTTGCAGGTTCCCGGAGGGGCGCAGAGACAGAAACGCTACCGGTCCCGAGCGGGCAGTGGCCAGACCACAGCAGGCCACGAAGGCAAGCCAGATCCCAGGCAGGGAGCCCCTGAGTTGGCCCGTGGGCCATGAGGGCCAGCGGGTCCTAGGCACGGAGACGCATGGTGGGTGAGAGACCAAGATGGGTAGGCATGCCATGCAGAGGAAGTATTTATTTAGTGGGTTTTGGATGGGGTAAGGGAAAAGGGGAGGAGAGATGGGGGAAGAGGAGAGGGGGTTGGTAAGAGGAAAGGAGCCACGGCAGCAGCTACCTCTTTGGGAGAGAGAGAGAAAGAAAGAGGACTCAGGCTGGAAGCTGAAGATCAGCTTGCCTCCGTGGACTGGGGAAGGTGTGGGCGGGGCTTTCTCTTAAAGGGACAGGACAGACCATTACAGTGGCCTACACTAGAGCCTAGGCTATGGGAGACAGAGTGGACATGGCTCCTGCCGAGGCACCCTTGTGAACATACTGAGTTTGTGGGTGCAGCTCTCACCCCAACACTAACCTGGAAGTGCTGGTCCCACATATCTGAGAAAGGTCCTAAGGCCCCCAAGCCTGGAGCACTATTGTAGTCTCAGCCTCTCTCCCACGGACCTGAGCAGTGTTTGTGACTTTCTGTCAGGCATGGACTTACCCAGAGCCATGGAGCCTTCCTTGACCAGAACAGCAAGCTCCAGTTCCTGCAGAGAGTAGGGCTGCCCCAGGCGTGAGCAGCCATCCTCCCATGAACCCACCTGCAGCCCCAAGGACCTCTCTTAAGAAGTCTAGGCCTGGGACCCGACCTGCAGGAAGGAATCTCTTTTCGAAGGAAAGCAGCATTGGGCTTATGTGACAGAGGAGATCATCTGAGTCAGCCTTGTCACCGCAACAAAAATGTCCTAGCACCCAGGGTCCACACTACTCTCGAGCTCCCGCAGTCATCCAAATTGTCTGCTGGCACATGAGCATTGGGGTGCCTGTCATTCCAGCTCTTGAGAGGCTGAGGCAGGAGGATGAGTCTAAATAAAGCAAGCCCCACACATATTGGGCTGCCACTACACCCTACCTTTCCTCCTCTTTCCTCATGCTCCAAAGCCTGCTCCACCTCCCGCAGTTACCCCTTGGGTGACTGTCCCCACACAGCCCAGGGAGAAGCCATGCTCAGCAAGGGCTTTTCAGTCAGAAGGGCTGGAGTGGCCGTGGCTGGAGTAGCCGTGGCTAGGGAAGGCTTTTGGGAAAAGGTGGCCAGAGGTTGAGTCATGAGAGAAGAAAGGGATTGAGTGTCCCCAGCAGGCTGAGGCTGCCCAGGGCAGCGTGCAGGACACGGGTGGCTGCAGAGCTGACTGAGTACTGGAGCAAGTCAGAAATTGAGACAGGGAGAGACCGTCTGAGATGATGCAACTTTGTCCTGTAGGGAACAGAGAGACAGCAAGGACTCAGGATTGGGTTGAAGTGGATGTTGAAGGCAGCCCTGGTCAGCACGGCTCATTTCGGAGACTATGAGAGGCGTGGCTATGAGCACAGGGCAGCCAGGTGTGGCGGCACTCACCTTTAATCCAAGCACACAGGAGGCAGAGGCAGTTCTCTCTGGTTTGGACCAGCCTGGTTTGCATGAAGCTTCCCAGGCCAGCCTGGACTATATAGCAAACTCCGTCTCAAGAGAAAAGTAGGGGACTGGGAATTTGACAGCCTGTAAGGCAGAACCTGAACTGGGACTGTGGAAGAACGGTAGACAAAGGCCCATTCACCCACGGGTGATGGCACAGGCCTGTAATCCCAGCACTTGGCAGGGGAATTATTGTTTGAAACCAACCTGGGCTACATAGTAAATTCCAGGCTAGCCTGGGCTACATGAGGCCATGTCTCAAAAACAAACAAACAAGACAAGGTGGATGACCCAAGTTTGATGCTTAGAATCCAACTCCTGCCAGTGTCTTCTTTTATCCAGGGAGCGCGTGCACACACATGAGCACACACACAAGCACACACACATACACAGTAAATAAGTGTTAAAAAGAGAGAGAGAGGGCTGGAGAGATGGCTCAGTGGTTAAGAGCATTGCCTGCTCTTCCAAAGGTCCTGAGTTCAATTCCCGGCAACCACATGGTGGCTCATAACCATCTGTAATGAGGTCTGGTGCCCTCTTCTCGCCTGCAGGCATACACACATAGAGAATACTGTATACATAATAAATAAATAAATTAAAAAAAAATAAAAAGAGAGAGAGAGATGAGCAGGTCTTAGGATGATGCCCATCTGCCTGGGGAGCTGGGTATGAGGTAGGCTAGCAATGGAAGCATATGGACCATAGATTCAGATCTCCCATGGCTACCTGTCAAGGAAACTAAAGATAGCCCATGTTGTAGAGTCTTTGACACAGGTGTGGCTTGTTTCACACCATGAAGCCCAAGCTGGTTTCAAACTTGTGATCCTCCTGCCTTTGTCTCCCAAATGCTGTATATGGTATTACAGGTGTGCAACACAATGCCCCACCCCACTTAGACTTTTTTTAATATTTATTTATTTATTATGCATACAATATTCTATTTGTGTGTATGTCTGCAGGCCAGAAGAGGGCACCAGACCTCATTACAGATGGTTATGAGCCACCATGTGGTTGCCAGGAATTGACCTTTGGAAGAGCAGGCAATGCTCTTAACCACTGAGCCATCTCTCCAGCCCACTTAGACTTTTTTTTTTTTTAAATTTACTTATTATGTATACGGTGTTGTTTGCGTGTATGCCTGTAGGCCAGAAGAGGACACCAGATTTTGTAACAGATGGTCTTGAGCCACCATGTGGTTTCTGGGAATTGAACTCAGTACCTCTGGAAGAACAGGCAGTGGTCTTAACTGCCCAGCCATCTCTCCAGAGAGAAAACCACATCAATCCTGACCTGTACACAGCTTATTCTTTGCTCTTGGTGGTGTATAATGGCGTCCCCTGGTGGATACTTCATGAATTAACAGCTTCCATTTGCCTGGCACTTAGAAATATCTGTTCGTTTTTTTCTCCCCATTTATCACATTAATTTATTCAAATCTTTGTCATTGTTACAGAATTCAAAAGAAACACTTCGAAATAAAATATAGCTAGTTTTAATTTGTGAACATGAAAAGGCATCCATGACACCGATCCCTGTCTTCTGAAAACAGAAACACAGGTGCACACCTTCAGATGTGCCGTCCTCACGAAGCTCTCCCACCTAGGGCTCAGAGAACACTGCAGATGAGCTGGCAGGGAAAAAAGTAAAATCCATAGGAGATGTGAGATCCTGTCTTCCAGACACGGCACGAAAGATGCACACCGGCTCCGGAATCTGCAGAAGGGCTACGTGACAAGAAGCCAGCGGGATTTTTTTTTAATTTTTTTAAACAGTGTTTCTCTGTGTAGATCTGGCTGTCCTGGAACTCACTTTATAGACCAGGCTGGCCTCGAATGCAGAGATCCGCCTGCCTCTGCCTCCTGCCAGTTGAAATTTTAACACGGGTTGAGACCCTACTTCTGACTGCAGCACTATTGGCTACTGACGGAGGCTGTGGAAGGGGGAGTTGCTACGCTCTGGGACGTGTCACAGGTAAGTTGCTGGTGCGTCAGTGGACGGCCCACCTCCATTCACAAACGGCCAGCACTAACTGGACTGGGGAGAGGTTAACAACAGTAATTTTCCCTTTTTTGAAAATAGATTTTTCCCCACATAATATATTTTGATTATGGTTTCTCCTCCCTCTACATCTCCTAGTTCTTCCCCGCCCCCTCCCTTCCAGATCCATCCCCTTTCTGCCTCTCATCAGAAAATGGGAATCTAAGAGTTAATAAAATTAAGTATAATAAAATAAAACAAAATCTAACACATCAGAATTGAACAGAAAAAACAGAAGGAAAGGCAAGAAAAGGCAAAAGAAACACAGACTCATTCACTTGCACTCAGGAATCCCATAGAAACACTAAACTGCATTTCAGCCCTGAATTTATTTCTTGACATCTACTCTGTTGGGTGTGATTTCTCCTTTTTGTCACAGATATTTCAGGTGCACTGTTAAGTTGTTAGCATGAGAGATCTCCAATTTTTTATTCTTAGTGCTATGAACTTGTCTCTTAGAATCACCTTCATCATGTCCCATTGTGACAGACTTTTCTTTTAGACCAACCAGCTCCCAAATCACGACGTGAAGACTTCTTTTAAGTTATGAGCGCTTGGCCTTATCTTAGCTCTTAGAACTTAAATTATCCTGTTTCTCTTCATCTACTTTTGCCTTGGGGCTTTTTACCTTTCTTTCCTTTTGCATATCCTATTTTCCTGCTGTCTCCATGGCTGGCTAATGGCTACTTGGCTTCTGGTCCCAGGTGCATCACTCTCTTTCTTGCTCATTCTCTTCATTCTTTCTCTCTCGAGCCAAGATTTCTCCTCCTACTTAGTCTCTCTGAACACCCGCCCCATCTATCCCTCTCCTGCTTAGCTATTGGCTATTTAGCTTTTTATTAGACCAATCAGGTGACTTAGGCAGGCAGGGTGAAACAGATAGAACACATCTTTACATAATTAAACAAATGCAGCATAAACAAATGTAACCCACCTTCACATAGCTAAAGTAATATAGAACAATATCCCATAAGTGTGGGTTTGCTGTCATTCCATTTTCATTCAATTCTAGAAAGTTTTTCTTTTTTAATTTCTATCTTGATCCGTTTTTCATCCAGTAGTGAGTTTGTTCAGTTTCTATGAGTTTGTAAACTTTATGTTGTTTTTGTTGTGTTGATATCTAATTTTTATCCAGTTTTAATCCATGGTGGTCAAATAGGATGTGTGGTAATATTTCAATTTTCTTGTATCTGTAAATGGAGATTGCACTTTGTTTCCTGCCTCCCATACCCAAATAATCACACAAAAACCATATTAATTATAAGACTGTTTGGCCAATGGTTCAGGCACATTTCTAGCTAGATCTTACATCTGAAATTAACCCGTTTCTATTATTTTACCATGAGGCTCATGGTTTTCTGGTAAGGTTCTGGCATCTTTCTCCTTCAGCAGCTACACAGCATCTTCTTAACTCCACCTACTCTCTCTCTATCTCTGTTCAGATTTCCCTGTTGACAGGGGTTTCTGTCCTATCTGGTCCTGCAGTCATTTAGTCCCAAAGAAACACACAGAGGTCTACATTAATTATAAACTGATTGGCCCATTAGCTGAGGCTTCTTATTAACTCTTATAACTTATATTAGCCCATAATTCTTGTCTGTGTTAGCCACGTGGCTTGGTACTTTTTTTGGCGAGGCAGTCAAATCTTGCTTGCTCTGTGTCTGGCTCCCTCTGTCTCTGGGTGATGACTTCAGACTGACTCTTCCTCTTCCCAGAATTCTCCTGTTCTCATTGTCCCACCTATACTTCCTGCCTGGTTGCCTCACCTATGCTATACTGGCTACTGGCCAACCAGCATTTTATTAAAAATAATACAAGTGACAGGATAAAAGACCATTGTTCCACAGCATTTCCTGCCTGGCTTTATTCTCCCCTGCCATAGTCCAAAGCAGCTTCTTTATTAACCAATGGTGATAAAACATAGTCACAGCATATAGAGGGGAATCCCACATTATCTCCCCTTTTCTGTCTAAATAAAAAGGAAGGTTTTTAACCTTAACATAGTAAAATTACATATAACAAAATAGGTATCAAGCAAGAATTACAGTTACAGTATTTTTTTGTGAGTATCAAGTTTTATATATAATTATTGCTTTGTGACTGAACATGTGGTCAATGCAAGTGTTAACAGCTCTGGAGGGAAGGGTACGCTGACTGTTGGAAGTCAGGCAATACCTACAGCTGTGTAGGGAAGTTATCTTGGATACCTACAGCTGTGAGGAGAAAGGTATCCTGACTTGTTGAGAAGTCAGGTTGTACCTGATGCTGGGTTCTGGCAGGGGATGGTCAAGTCCAGCCCAAGTCGTTACTCCTCAATGACACACACCCCTGCAAAGATGTAGCAATCTGCTCTGGGTCTGGGGAAAAGTTGTTGCTTCTGCTCTGCTCCCCTAAGGGAGCTTCCCAGCAGAGGTGTCCATGGCTTTTCTGCTGCACTCTGCAAAGAGAGTTTGCCAGCAGAGATTCTGTTTTGCCCTGGCAAAAGGTCCTCACCCAAAATGCTTTCAAGAGATTTATTTGGAAGGGAGGAATCCCGAAGAGTGGTTGTCTTTGCCGGGCAGGAGAACGGCAGCAGCCAGCTGAATAGCCTCCGAGCTTAATAGGACTTCTTATGGGGGGTGGGAGTTATTCTAGAACAGCTTCTTTTTATAGTCCAGGGTCCCTATTATATAAAGTATCAGAAGAAGCACATTTAGTTAAAGTATTAGTACATGCCCACCAAGTAGTCTCAAGGGCTCAGTAGTAGTGTTGTTATCCAAATGAATTAAGCCATAAGGCAGAATGGCAGGAATGAGAATAAGAAAAGTGTCCAGATTAAAGGTTTTGGATATTAGACACGTTCTAGCCCCTGGTTTAAGGCCTGCAATGTTAATTTTGGCTGTCCCCGGTCACGATGAGTACAGGGGCTGGGTTTCTGAGTGTAACCAACAATCCCTGCTGATTACTATGAATGATGAACTAAGTAGGTGGCCCAGCCATAGGGCATATATCAGCTCTGCATTTTTAACTCAAAAGATAAACTTCCATATTTTTCCTTTTTCCAAAACAACTACACAATGTGGCCGTCAGTAAGTATAGGTCAAGATGGAATATGGGTTGCTGGTCTGTGGCCACATTATCTAATGCCTTCCCTGTACCTGTCTTCCTCAGTACCCAGGACTGGACCTGAGGGTGGTAGGTATTAATTGACCCTATATTCACACCAAATGTAATATGCGGAGGACGGGGAAGGGACAGGGGCCCAATAAAATCTTAATTTTAGTGGGTCCATAGTCTGGGAGAGAGTCCATTTGACTAAGGACTGTGGTTTCAGCTTTCTGACCTGTGTGTGGTGGATCCATGGGAATGGAGAGAACCTTCACAGCCATGGGAATGGAGAGAACCTTCACAGCCATGGGAATGGAGAGAACCTTCACAGCCATGGGAATGGAGAGAACCTTCACAGCCATGGGAATGGAGAGAACCTTCACAGCCATGGGAATGGAGAGAACCTTCACAGCCATGGGAATGGAGAGAACCTTCACAGCCATG